>MU738218.1:56772-74016 GCA_026770625.1 Nicotiana glauca
ATCGTGCTCCCAACTCCAGAATCACCATACGGAGCTACTCCTAGTCTCGGAATCCCAAACAGACATTGATAACATTGAAATGCACTTCAAGCCAAACTTATGAAATTTCTTCTAAAATGCTAACTTCCACAATAGGCGCCAAAACACTCCCTGATTATCCAAAACCCAAACCGGGCATATGCCTAAGTCCGAAATCATCACACAAACCTGCTAGAGTCGTTCACTCAAAATTCCCATCCTAATTCAATCTTTCAACTTTAAGCTTCTGAACAAGAATTCTCTTTCCAATTCAACTCCGAATTTCCTGAAACTCAATTCCGACCGTGCGTACAAGTCATAATACCTGAAATGAAGTTGTTCCTGGCCCCAAACTGCTAAGCAATGCGCTAGAGCTCAAAACGACCGGTCGGGTTATTACATCTTGAACCATGTCACATAAATGCACCCATGATCCATGTCACACCTCCTTTTTTACACACTTACCGCGAAGGATAATGTATAAGGGAGTTTTTTCATTTAAAGTGATATTATTCAAAATGGGATTATTTATTTATTTTTTAGAGTTGCCACTTGGGATAGTATTGGCTTTTGGTGTCCCAAGTCACCGGTTTAATTTAAATCCCATATCGAGGAAAATTGTCGACTTCCCAATTGGAGTCTGCGAACCAGAAATTCTGTGTAAGGAATTCTGTTGACCCAAGGGAAGGTGTTAGGCACCCCCAGATCCCATGGTTCTAGCACGGTCGCTTAAATTGTCATAAATGGCTAAAATTTGATTTTTTATATATGCTCCAACCTATAATGCTATTTTAAGATTATTTACCGCTTTTAGTTAATTTTTACGAAAGTGAACGTCGTTTAAAAATGTATTTTCGGATCACGTCACATGAAATGCACCCGGATCCTCGACGCATTCTTATTCAATGTTTTTGGATTCGGATTTGGGTTGCATGAAATGCACACCCGTATTAGAAAGGTAAGATTATTAAAAATACGCCTAAAGTGACTAACGTCTTTTTAACTTTGTGGGAGGCCGTGAAATTCGCTAAACAACACGCCCCGAGTTCTAAATAATTTTATATAGACGATTAATGAGGGCCCCGCAATTTTTGGGTTTTTGTTCGGCGAGGCTCATCTCATTTTTTATTAAGGGCCAACCTAAAGCAACTACGATTTTTCTATTTATCATTTGTCTCAAAAAGGCCAATTAATTCACATTTATAAATTCGGGCCTCGAATTCAAATAAAAGGGAATACCCTTTAAGCTTGAACCCGCTACCTAATTCGAAATCCAATTTTATCCTTGCGAATTAATTCTCATATCCTTACGTAACTTTTTTTTTTAAAAAAAAGTTTGACTTCCAGCGATATTTTGGGCCTGGAAAGCTTGGCCCCATACCTGGAATATGTTCAGCCATGCCTTCTGAGAGGCTAGACCACTGTGGACTGCACAAATCATTTTTGGGCCCGTGTAAATACTGGGCCAGGTTTGGCTTGTAGAGGAGCCCAAGTCCAGTAGCAAATTTGGATTTATGAACTTTTAAAGTTATGGTTAGATTTGGTAATTATAGGTCCTAATGTCATATACACCTTTAGCTTATCAGAATATGCTTGATCAAATGGTTTCAATAACTGATTCATTTCATACAAAACACGTCACAGAAATGCAATTCATGGACAGACCAATTACTGCGTATAAATTGCCAAGCCTATTGGGCTTCAGATTTACTGTGAGCATTCAGATTGTTTTTCCAAAACTTGAGCACACCTATTCCTTAAAATTTTGTACTCTAAATTGGTTATTCAGACCGAAAATTAATGTCTAATATTGGGATATAACAATATAACAATATAACTCAGAATTACACAGCCCTTATTTCAGTGCAGGAATTAACATTAGATGCTAGTACATGAGTTAACACAATCAGATTTATACAGTCTAAATGTCTAGCCAAGTTATACAGTCCTTAATTAGTTACATGCTATAATCAAACTCTAATGAACTACAAGTCAAAATAACCACATGAGTTTAACACAAAAAGCTAGACCAGCACTTTATTTCATGTTATGAGCTTGGAATTACAAGATGTGTACCTGAAGATCAAAATAAATGAGAGAAATGGTCAGCTAAGCCACAGTAGCAAACATAATTCAGTGAGCAACCACAAACTTGAACTCAACCAGCAATGACCCTAATCCAGTAGATTTTTACACCAAATCAGACTGAAAACTACTCAAAATGACTTGAATAATACCCAAACAAAGTTGAAAATACACTCAAATGCACTTTGAAACCTCAACAGCTGATCACAAGGAATTTTTTGCTGTTTTCAATTGCTGAAACACTGGAAAATCTAGAGCTAGATGCCACAGTATTTGTTTTGATTTTTCTTTGTATTTTCGTATGGTTTTTTTTTTTGGATTTTTCAGGAGTTAAGATCTAAAACTGAAAGTTTAAACTATAGGGATCCAGATTTGAACTCCATTTGACTGTTGAAATTCAAATTAGGGTTTCAGCTATGAAGAAGAGGATGTTTTGGGAAAATTATAAGCTGGAAGGTTTTGGAAATTTTTCAGAGGTTCTCCTCCTCTTAAAGAAGGAATTAGGGGTGCCTTTTATAGGTAAAGAATAGGGCAGAAGGTTCTGAAAGTTTTCACACCCTTTTTCCCTCTTTTAATTTCAGATTTTACCTATTAAACCTTCAATTTCTAACTTGTTTCTCAAGTTACTACCCTAAGTTTGATGAAATCTAGACTAAAGTCCTATTCTAGAAGGCCCTAGGGTGTTCTTTTAACTATACAATGCCTATACTACCCTTTCTTTTGTTTTGAAATTACTATTTTAAACCAAAACTGCCCTTTTTTATACCTAAACTACCCCTGAAGTTCCCCTGAAATTACCAAACCAAACAAACCCTTTACTTGATTTAAAAATTAACTATAGTTAAACCTATTTAATCTAAATCAGCTATAACCAATCCACAACCTAATTAATCTGAAAGTGAACACTAAATTGAAAAACAATTAAAATAAACTAAGTAAACTAGTAGAAATTATACAAAATCAAACAACACCCAAAGTAAATTTGAAACACAATTAAAACAAAAACTAAAAGAAAACAAATTGGATGGCAAAGCTAATCAACCCTTGAATCAAAAAATAAAACCTAACTACATTTCGATTTGAATCCATCAAAACCAATTATCAACATTACTATAATTCAGAAGCAATTAAGGATTAAATCAAACAGCAACTTAATACATCAGTATCAAATTTACTGAGATTTAACAATCAATAAACAAGACTTAAACCAACATTAGCCCGCAATGATCAAGAAATTTCAGAAAAGAAGGAGAAAAATAAAACAAACACAAAACTTAGCAATAGAATAGGCATGGAGAAACAAGAACAAAAAGAAATAAAAAAATGACATACCTCCGGCTTAGACTAGAAATAGATGACCCCTTCCTTTTGATAAATTCAGGACATAATCACCCCTAATTAGGTGTTTTCATGAGAAAACACCTAATTAAAGGTTATTATGGCTCGGACACCTTTTATTTCCAAATTGTAGCCATTAGGGTTTCTGACCAATTTTTGATTTAAAATTTGAGGCCCTCTAGTGAGATTCGAAGGGAAATAATTGCATATTTAGGCTGAGGGACTTAAGGAGATTCAGGGGTATAAGTTTGGTTGGATTTAGATGAGTTCGCGTTTTGGCCGGACTTTTGATCTGAGATTCGAGAAAATCAATGGGGATTTGAGGCAAACGGATTTGAGGGTTGGAAAGAGGAGGTGAAGGAGAGTATGGGGTGAAATTTTGGGGTTGTTTGGAGCATCGCCGCCGGCGGAGGCGATTTCCGGCCAGCGACGGATGCCAGTGGGTGGCGGAGACACGGTGGGGGCGGTCACCGGCGTTACAGGGAGAGGGGATTAGTACGAGGATGGTGTATAATGTTTTAAGGTTTGGGGTATGTTTGCAAACACTTTTAATTAAAATGGGGGATCAATAGGGGCCGTTGGATGAGGCACGATGAACGATCCAGATTAAACGACGTCAAAACGATGTCGTTTTGTATATAGGGGGGCTGGACTGGGCATTTAGTGGATTGGGGTGGGGCGTGTTGATTTGGGCCAAAGGGGCTGGGTAGAAGCAAATTGGAATGGTGTCGTTTGAGCTTAAACCAAAATTGGCCCAATTTAACTAGCCTAATTCCTTTTTATTAATTTGTTTTCCCTTTATTTAATTGTTTATCATCATTATTATTATTATTTTTTGTTGAATTTTCTGATTTTATGTAATATGTAAAATAAAAGACTCAAATCAAAATCTAAAATGATGCTAATTAATTTCTAAAGTTAACTAATTCCAAATTTAAAGAAAGCTAAACCAAAGAATGTAAAATGTAGAGATTAAAATTGTGAAAAGACTATTTTTGTTATTTTTCTATTGTTTTAGTAATGTTAATTGACAAAAATATAAAAATTAAATTTTAAATGCAAGTGTACTATTTTTGTGTATTTTTATGAATTATAGCAACTAAAAATGCACACAAAATGCAAACGAGACACATAATCATGCAATTAATACCTAAAAATTCGAATAATAAAAGAAAAATTCTAATTCTAATGAATTTATAGGAGTAAAGTAAGCGTGGCAAAAATCACGTGCTCACAGCTGCCTCTCTTTGCTCGAAGACACGAAGGATTTTCAGGCAAAGATAAATGAGCACTATGAAGGATTTTTGCCCACTCGGCACTCCATGAGAAGCATTTTGAAAATCGTCTAACCGAACCCTACTTCAAAGGTTGCCTACATATCCTTGGTTATAGAGGAATCAGGTCAGTATAGTTCTGGAAGGTTTGGTAGCTGTGACTACCAGGAGCTGTGAATTTCACTGCTGTTGCTGCTGCTACTGCTTGCTGACCTCCTTATTACACCAAAAGGAAAATCAAAGCTAAGCTAGCTATGCCTATCAACTATGAGTTACAAGATTCCAATCTATGATTCTTTTGAAACTTGATCTTGAGTCTTAGCTGATTTTGCTGTGGACTCTGATCTGAATCTTGATGATCATAAGTTGTAGGTGTTTACTTCTTCATGCAGCATTGGGTCAAGACAGGATCAACGGAGCTTGTGACTTCAATCAGATTTTGAGCCATCCGCGCCCTTACTTGCTTCGCATTTGAGTTTATTTCTTTTTGTTCTTTCCTTCTTTTCTTGATTCTGGATTGAGACTCATTCCATTGGTCATCTCGCACCTTGTGTCTTGAGATCAACCTGCTTAAGACACCAAAACAAACAAATGAATGAAATTTTCTGCCCTAGTTTTCACTAGGAAAATTTCCTGAGTTAGTTGTGACACATATCTAAGCAATTAAATCAGGATTGTATATTTCTGTGAATGAATCCAGGTTATGCTAGAAGATGACCGGGTTATGCCGGAAAAAGAAAAGGGTCTCGGGTTATGCCGGGACTTGGGAAGAAACAAGGCTCCTTGGGTTATGCCAGGGAGGTCCTCGGGTTATGCCGTGATTTGGAAAGAAAGAAAAAAAACACTCCTTGGCTTATGCCAGGGAGGTCCACGAGTTATCCAGGGATTTAGAGAGAAAAGGATACTTGGGTTATGCCAGGGAGGTCCACGGGTTATGCCAGGATTTGGAAAGAAAAAGCTCCTTGGGTTATACCAGGGAGATCCTCAGGTTATGCCGGGATTTGGAAAGATAACTCTTCTTGGGTTATGCCAGGGAGGTCCACGGGTTATGCCGGGATTTAGAAAGAAAAGGCTCATTGGGTTATGCCAGGGAGGTCCACGGGTTATGCCAGGATTTGGAAAGAAAAAGCTCCTTGGGTTATGCCAGGGAGATCCTCGGGTTATGCCGGGATTTGGGAAGAAAATGCTCCTTGGGTTATGCCAGGGAGGTCCATGGGTTATGCCGGGATTTGGAAAGAAAACTCTCCTTGGGTTATGCCAGGGAGGTCCACGGGTTATGCCGGGATTTAGAAAGAAAAAGCTCCTTGGGTTATGCCAGGGAGATTCTCAGGTTATGCCTGGATTTGGAAAAAAAATGCTCCTTGGATTATGCCAGGGAGATCCTCGGGTTATGCCGGGATTTGGAAAGGAAACGCTCCTTGGGTTATGCCAGGGATGTCCACAGGTTATGCCGGGATAAAGGCTTGCACATTTCTTTTTCTCGTTTGGGTTGCGCCTGCTTCTTGCATGGCTCCTTTGAATAAGACCTGTTTTCAACACAGAAAAATTTGTTAGTTTGAAACGGTGGTTGGTTTTGTGGTCTTGATCATCCTAATTGCTTGATCCTGGCCCCCTTTCCGTTGAGAAACTTTATTGTTTGTTGGCCTTGAAGGTGAATCTCTTTTCAACACCGACCGGGTTCAACTCTCAGGGTTTCATTATGACTCGCCCGTGTGGGCTCTGGCCTTTTGACTTTATTCTGCCTTTTCCTTTGATTTTCTTTGTTTTCCAATGTCTTTGCTTCGAAAGCATCAACCACTATGGTCAGTCGGGATTGGCCTGACGCACTCGCTGAGGCTAGCATTTTCTTTGACTCTGACCAGGCGGAGCCCTGTGAAAACAGTCCTGCCACCTTTTCTTTGTAGTAATTCCGAAGTCAGTGTTAAACCGAAAGGGATTCAAGGAAGAAATATACAAAAGGCAAGCGAATGAGTTTAAAGAGAAGCATCCCTTTCGGGGGGAAAAGAAGGACTTATCTGGGGTGTGCATCCTGGCTTCAAATGAACATGACATGCTTCTTGGACTGGACGCCTGACCCACACAAACTTTCCAGCTTCTCGTGAACCCATTGATCCGCATTTCAAAACCAGGGAACCTTGCTAGGACTCTTTTAGTGATGAGATGTCTTATTTTCGGCCGACAGCGCCCTTTGCGGGTTTTCGCCAAGCGACCTCTCTCATTTCTTTTCTCACCATCGCCCGATAGTGCTCTTTGCAAGTTTTCACTAATCGGACTCTCTCATTTTCATGTTCTCTACTCACCATCGCCTTATGGTGCCCGAAGGTTTTCACCGATAAGACTCTCTCATTTTATTTTTCTCAATTTGAGTTGTATTAGATTCCAACGATGACGTTTCCCACTTCCCCGCCTTTGCCAATTGATTGGAAGGACTTGGACAAGGTCTTTGGGTAAAAGGATTTTGGGCGAAACTACAACTTTGGAACCGTTTCGGCGGATTCATAGCCGAATCAACATATCATCTGCCCCAGTTTCAATTTTTGGGGGTAATTGAAATTTTTGTTTTGGTGTGATTGAATCTCAGCGAGAGGCTGCCTATGTACCCTTTCGAGATCAAGTCAAACGTAGTTCAGGCAAACATTTTTGTTTTTGTTTTCCTTTATTTTTGTTTTGTTTTTTTTTTTCTTTTTTCCTTTTTTTTTCTTTTTCTTTTTCTTTTTCTTTTCTTTTATTTTTTTTTTCGTACTTTCGGGTTCCAAAGAGGGTAATCAAAGAAGCGTAATCGACTCAAAAGGTTTACGAAGGGTTGATAGTGTTTGGGGTGGCGGGAAGGAAAGCCTTCATCATCTCAATTACACGAAAAGCCATCACCCCAGGAGGTCTAAACATAGTACCTTTTTACTGCATCCGCATTGACTGTTGTTTCAGGATTATTTCCTTTAATGTCTCCTAGATACACTGCTCATTTTGGAAAAATCTTTCGGATTATGTATGGGCCTTTCCAATTGGGAGCAAACTTTCCTTTTGCTTCCTGGTGATGAGGAGAATGTGCCTGAGCACGAACTGTCCCACTTCGAAGTTCTTGGGACGTACTTTCTTGTTATAGGCGCGGGCCATTCTTTGTTGGTACAACTGCCCGTGGCACACTGCGGCCATCCGTTTTCCATCAATTAGTGACAACTGCTCTAGTCGGGTTTTAACCCACTCACTGTCCTCGATTTTTGCTTCAACGATTATACGAAGCGAAGGGATTTCTACTTCTGCAGGTATGACTGCTTCAGTTTTGTAAACCAACAAGTATGGGGTGGCTCCGATTGATGTATGCACTGTGGTGAGATACCCGAGTAATGCAAAAGGCAGCTTTTCATGCCATTGCATGGAGTTTTGAATCCTTTTTCTCAAAATCTTCTTGATGTTTTTATTCGTTGCTTCAACGGCACCATTGGCTTTTGGCCAATAAGGGGTAGAGTTTCTGTGCGTTATCTTGAATTGTTCGCATACCTCTCCCATCAGACGACTATTTGCAGCATTGTCGGTAATGATAGTTGCGGGAATAGAAAAGCAACAAATGAGATTGGAATGCACAAAATCTACCACAGCTTTCTTGGTAACCGACTTGAGAGTGATGGCCTCAAACCATTTTGTGAAGTAATCGATTGCAATCAATATGAATCTATTCCCGTTTGAAGCTTTCGGCTCGATTGGCCCAATGACGTCCATACCCCGGGTAACAAACGGCCAAGGTGCTGACATCAGATGAAGCTCCGTTGGAGGTGCATGAATCGAATCACCGTGCACCTGTCAATGATGACATTTTCGAATGAAGTTGAAGCAATCTTTCTCCATGGTTATCCAATAATATCCCGCTCGCAGGATTTTCTTTGACAAAACATATCCATTCATATGAGGTCCGCACACCCCTGCGTGCACCTCATACATAATTCTTCAGGCTTCTTCGGCATCAACGCATCTTAGCAAATTGAGGTCCGGAGTCCTTTTATACAAAACATTGCCGCTTAAGAAGAAACCGCTCGCATGCCTTCTAATGGTTCTTTTCTGATCTCCCGCAGCTTGCTCAGGGTACTTTTGTGTTTTCAGAAACCTCTTGATATCATGATACCATGGCTGAGTGCTAGGTTCCACCTCGATTGTATTCTCTTTGATATAAATTTCCAGGGGATCAATATGAGCATTGCCTGGGTAAGGCAGCATTGAAGCTAAAGTGGCGAGTGCATCAGCGAGTTCATTATGACATCGAGGGATGTACCTGAACTCTATTGACTTGAAACGTTTAGTGAGATCTTCCACGTGTTGCCGGTATGGGATGAGCTTAACGTCTCGAGTCTCCCACTCCCCTTGTGCTTGCCGGATAATCAAATCGGAGTCCCCCATGATCAATAAATCCTCAACTTCCTGGTCGATCGCCATATTCATGCCCATGATGCAGGCTTCATATTCAGCTGTGTTGTTTGTGCAAAAGAACCGGAGCCTAGCTGTAGCTGGATAATGCTGGCCATTGGGTGATATCAGGATTGCCCCAATGCATACACCTCTTGCATTTACCACTCCGTCAAAGAACATTTTCCAAGCACGAGTGTCTTCAGAGATAGCTTCTACTGAATTAACTTCTTCATCTGGGAAGTATGTGCTCAATGGTTGGTATTCCTCGTCAACCGGTTTTTCCGCTAAGTGATCTGCCAACGCCTGGGCTTTTATAGCCATGCGAGTGACATAGACTAGGTCAAATTCAGTGAGCAGGATTTGCCATTTTGCCAGTCTCCTAGTGGGCATCGGTTTCTGGAATATGTATTTCAAAGGATCCAACCTGGTTGTAAGGTAGGTAGTGTGGGCTTGAAGATAGTGTCTCAACTTCTGAGCAACCCACTTCAGAGCATAACATGTTCTCTCCAACAAAGTATACTTGGACTCGTAGCTGGTGAACTTCTTACTCAGATAGTAGATTGCCTGCTCTTTCTTGCCGGTTATATCGTTTTGCCCCAGAATGCAACCAAAAGAATTTTCCAACACCGTTAGATACAAGAAGAGATGTCGCCCTGGCTTGAGTGGGACCAACACCGGAGGATTTGACAGATATTCCTTGATCTTGTTGAAGGCCTCTTGACATTCGGATATCCACTTGATTGCTGCATCTTTCTTCAACAGTTTGAATATGGGCTCACATGTGGTAGTCAGTTGAGCAATGAACCGATTAATATAGTTTAACCTGCCTAGTAAACTTATCACGTCTTTCTTAGTTTTTGGAGGAGGTAGGTCTCGAATAGCTTTTATCTTTGTTGGATCTAACTCGATCCCTCTTCTACTGACTATGAAACCCAGGAGCTTGCCTGAAAGAACTCCGAAGGCACATTTGGCCGGATTCAGCTTCAGATCATACTTGCGCACCCGTTCAAAGAAATTTCTCAAATCTCGAACGTGGTCACTCGGAGTGCGGGACTTGATGATTACGTCATCCACATACACCTCTATCTCTTGGTGCATCATGTCATAGTAAATAACGGTCATGGTTCTTATATAGGTTGCCCCGGCATTCTTCAGCCCAAATGGCATGACTCGATAGCAGTAGGTGCCCTAGGGTGTAGTGAAGGCTGTCTTCTCGGCATCTTCTTCATCCATCAACACCTGGTGATATCCCGCGTAACAATCCACGAAGGACATATTTCATGTTTGGCGCAGTTATCAACAAAGATGTGGATGTTGGGCAATGAAAAATTATCTTTCGGACTCGCCCTATTCAAATCTCTGTAGTCCACACACACTCGGGTTTTCCCGTCTTTCTTTGGCACAAGAACCACATTGGCTAACCATGTAGTATATCGGACCACCCGGATTACCCCTGCTTTCAACTGTTTTGTGATTTCTTCTTTGATCTTATCACTGATATCGGTTTTAAACTTCCTTTGCTTTGTTGCACTGGGGGACAATCGGGGTAAATTGGCAGTTTGTACACTACTAGATCCACACTTAGTCCTGGTATATCATCATACGACCAAGCAAACACATCTTTAAACTCGAACAAGAGTTAGATTATTGCATCTCGAGTTTTCTCATCTGCGTGAATGCTTATTTTGGTTTCCCTTATTTCTTCGACAGTTCCAAAATTAACCGGTTCAGTGTCATTCAGATTTGGCTTAGATTTGTTCTCAAATTGTTCCGATTCTCGGTTTATATCCCTAAAAGCCTCCTCTTTATCATATTCCGGTTCTTGATTCATTATTTCACAATTAGACAGCGTGTTTGAGTCTGGGCACAAAGTCCGCAAGCATGTCATATTATTTAAAGCCGCATTATTATAACAGAAAAGAAAAGATAAAAGAGAAAAATAACAAGAATCAGAAAGACTAAAGAGAAAATGGACAATGAAATATTGATTTCATTTCTTGGAATTTTAGGAAGATAACATGGTTTACATTCATGAATTCAAAAGACAAGAAACTAAAAGAAACATCCGAGTTACACCCTGAAATAACCCGAGATGCAGCAAAGGTGACAAGGCTAGTCTACCGGGACTCCCGCCTGATCGGGAAAGGCGTAGCCTTCCAATTTTGGAGTTTGGCGTCTCGTCCCATGTAGAGCACTTCAGCGGTGCTAGTCCCTTCCCCTGGCTGGACCATGTTGGTTTCATAGAGCATTTGCCTCATAGCTTCACAGATATCTTCTATTTTATCAGCAGTGAACACCTCATCTTCCTCTTCTATGCCATACTTAGGCTTGACAAAGGTCTCATACAGATGTGGCAATGGCTGCAGCAGGACCCATCCATCTTTCTTTATTTCATCGGCCCATTTCTCATCATCTGGGGTAGGGTGGAGGCCTATCCCGAAATACTTTCTTGCTGCAGGTAGTGTTACCGGTTCAGTTATTCCTTGCAAAGCTTTTCCCAACCCTTTTCTTGGTTTGAAACCATGTCTAATCATTTCCTTGGCCACCATGATCGAAGCATTGGATAAGAAAGGCTGGGGGCATGGGTGTCCCTCCTCATACTGATTAGCTACCATGATTTCAAAGGCTTGATAGACAATATGCTCACTTCCCTCCTTCGCCTCCAGGCATGGGATAGATGGGTCACGATATATGGACTGCTCACCTTCCCCGTGGACCACGATCTCCTGATCTTCGTGCTCAAATTTCACCATCTGGTGGAGGGTTGAGGGCACAGCATAGATCCAAGGCCTTCCCAGAAGAAAATTGTAAGATGTGTCCATGTCTAACACTTGGAAGGTCACCTCAAAATCCACCGGGCCTATGGTCAGTATCAAATCAATTTCCCCAATGGTATCCCTTTTAACACCATCGAAGGCTCTTACGCAAACATTATTTGGATGAATCCTTCCTGTCCCTATTTCCATTCCTTGCAAAGTGGAGAGTGGGCAGATGTCAACCCCCGAGCCTCCGTCCACCATGACCTGCTTAACGTAGTAACCTTCACATTTGACTGTCAGGTGCAAGGCTTTATTATGGGTAGCTCCTTCTGGAGGAAAATCACTTTTGCTGAAGAAGAGTTGGTTGACAACGAAGAATCTTTCTGTCATCCTTTCAAGTTGTTCAACCGAAGTCTCGGCTGGCACATATGCTTCGTTCAGAGTTTTCATAAGGATATTCTGATGTTCCGCAGATTTGGTCACCAATGACAACAGTGACACTTGCTCAGGACACTTCCTCAATTGGTCTACTGTTTCATAGTCCGGCATTTTCATTTTCTGAAAGAATGTCTCTGCCTCTTCAGCGCTCACCGGCTTCTTAGATGGAAAATGCTTTCGTGTGGCGCTGTTTATCTCTTGTATATTTGAATATTTTTCAAGAGGGACTGTTCCTGGCAGCTCTCCCGAGATTTCCTTGCCTTTGTATGTGACCACTATTTGTTGGTAGTTCCACGGCACTGCAGAGGGGTCGGTCATGGGCTTCTGTGGTGCGCGTCCAATAACCACTAGCTCACTCAGCCGAGGCAGTTTAATTGTCCCCCGCATCACATAAGCCCCTTTCGGCACATACATCTATGTCCCTTTCTTCACTTCATACTTCCTCGGAGTGCTCACAACTAGTGGTTTCTCTCGGCGATCTCGCGAAACATAAACCACCTCGTGTTTAGGAGGCGCCGGCTCTGCTTTTGTCTCAGTTTGTTCCTCAGGCTCAATTTTGACAGCTTTATCCTTCTTCCCCTCTTTTTCCTGCTTTGGGGCTACCTTGGGTTTCCTTTCGGCATTGGAAATAGCAATTATGGCTTTCAGAGCCGAGTCAAAGTCTCGGTCTTCACAAATCATACCGATTACCGGCCCATTGTTGTGAGCGGGCAAAGGGTTATTGGTGACATTCGGGACTTCTTCATCCCTCAACACTATTTTTCCTTGTTCGATCAAATCTTCCACAGCCTTTTTCAATGTCCAGCAGTCATTGGTATGATGGCCTTCTACCCCTAAATGGTATGCACACCTGACACCCCACTGATATGATGGTGATTCCGGGTTCTGCCCGTTTGGGGGTATGGGTTGCAGCAAATTCATTTGGACAAGCTTAGGGGACAAGGTGGAGTAAGGTTCACCAATTGGTGTAAAAGTTTGTCATCTAGGTGGTTCCCGAGGGCGGAATTTATTTTGTGGTGGTCAGGGGTTATATTGGTTTTGGTAAGGTGGCTGGTTTCTCTGGAATGGAGGTGGGTTTCGGTTAGCTTTAGTTGCAGGCGGCCGAAAGGTTGAGCATTCATTACCGCATAAGGTGGAGGAGCATAAGTCATATCTATATGAGGGTAATAGTGCTGAGGGGTTCTTTCTGAGAACACCGGTCTACGAGCCCGGTACCTTCTTCCGCCTGATGCTGCCATCACTGTTTCTTCTTTCTTTTTGCCCTTAGCCATTCCTCCAGACCCGCCTTGGATGGCTTGGGAGGCCGCCCTTATGGCTGACTGGCTCAAGATTCTGCCCATTTTTAGCCCATTCTCTACCATCTCACCAATTTTTATTGCCTCTGCAAAAGGCTTACCCATAGCGGACATCATGTTTTGAAAATAATCTGCCTCCTGAGCCTGCAAGAAGACAGTGAACATCTCTACCTCATCCATTGAAGGCTTCACCCTTGACGCCTGTTCATGCTATTTGATTGCGTATTCACAGAAACTCTCCGAGGGCTTTTTCTTTAGGTTTGCCAAGGAGTTCCTGTCTGGCGCAATGTATATATTGTACTAAAATTGTCAAACAAAATCTCTAGCAAGGTCATCCCAGATATGCCATCGAGATATGTCCTGATCCATGTACCACTCTGACGCTATGCCCACCAAGCTTTCTCCAAAGTAAGCCATTAGTAACTCTTTTTTTCCACCAGCCCCACGCAACTGGTTACAATACTTTTTGAGGTGAGCAATGGGATCGCCATGTCCATCATACTTTTTGAACTTCGGCATTTTGAATCCCATAGGCAGGTGCACGTGAGGGAACATGCACAGATCATTGTAAGAAACACTCTTCTGACCGCTTAAACCCTGCATATTTTTCAGACTATGCTCTAAACTCCTCATTCTTTTTGTCATTTCATCCTGCTCTGGGGCTTTGGGGGTTTTCTCCTGCCCCGGTGTGATCTCATATGGTGGTCGGGAGTAGGTATATTGAGGATAGTGAGGAGGGTCAGCCTGAAAAACTAGATTCTGAAATGTGAAGACCGAAGGGTCAAAAGCATGTTTTGGTAGCGATGGTTGGGTGGTTGTAGAGGATGGTGGAGCTGTAAAGATATTGGGGGAAATTCCCGATGGGAACACTTGGGGATGATCCTCAGAGGGCGTTCCGAAGAAGCTAGCAGTCATAGTAGGTTGCCCTAGAGGAATATTTGGGTAGCTGATAGGGACCGTAGTAGCACCTCCCGATCTAGGGAACAATTCCGGGAATCCGGGGATAGCGCTTGGGGGTTTCTTCCCATTGTTCCAAGCATCCCACATTTCCATTAAGCGCAAGCGCAGGATCCGGTTTTCTTCAGCTGCATAGGATTTAGAGGTCGGGATCCCAGAGATTGGGCTATCTTTCGGTATGGGGACTGCAGGCAAGGTCATTTCAGATGACATTTTTATTTTTCCTTTGGATCTGGTGAAGTATTGATGCGAGGCCAGTTTACCACAAACCAACCACGGTTTCTAAAATACTCAACTGGAATTGACAGCAACAAATGGTTAGTATGAAATAAGTAACAGATAGGTAACTACACATTGGAGCGTGATGCACCTATACAGTTAAATGGATATCTACATGTTTGCTTCGGTTGCATGCGTCATCCCGGCTTTTCTTCTTATTCCTTTTCTCTTTTCTTTCTCTTTTTATTTTGTTTTCTCTCATTTTTATTTTCTGCTTTTTTTTCTTTTCTTTGGCCATGATTTTTTCTCTCAATGCCTTATTTTTCTTTTGCGTTTCTTTTCTCTCTTGTTTTTCCTTTTTATTTATCTTATTTCTATTTTTCCTAGGATTACGGTCGAATCTTATGTAGATTGCCTACGTATCATGGCCCCACATGAATCAGACCAAGCGTATTTCTTGCAAACAAATGCAAAAGTAAGAAAATAATTTTTGAGAATTTTCAATTTTTTATTGATAACAACTGCAGTTACAAAAGCTACTAGACTATTTGTTTTTCTTTTCTTAAAAAGGAAGTTACAAAAATAGACTCAAAAGCAAAATATAGACTCGATTATCTAAGAATACATCAATGCTTCAAATCCTGGGGCCTGCGGAGCATCATTCGGCATGCCGCGGGCCTACGTGTGAGGCCCCTTTGCAACTGATCTAAATCATTCATGACTTGGAGAACAAATATCATCACTGAAGCAAAAGACGTGGTACGACTCATTCGCTCGCCGGCCTGACAATTCATGACAATATAGTGGGTAATGTTTCTGATCCTTTCCCTGATTCGACCCTTTTCTAGCACCTGCGAGTCCTGGAAGTGCAGATCTTGTAGCAATTTAATTTCCCTTTCCATTTCTGCAATTAACCCATAGCACTGGTTCATCTCGGCTTGGAATTCTTTGTCCCGCTGGGCTGTCTTTTCTTCTATAGTATTCATTTTTCTCTTCATTTTAGCGATAGTCCCCTCGTAGTTTCTCTTCATTTGTTGCACAAATTGGGCTCTTTCTTCAGTCCTTTTGGCCTACTGCGCCCGGAGTCTTGCCATATCTCCCTCGGATTTTTCTAGTTCCTCTTGGCAGTCCGAAAATTGTTTCTTTAACCCTTTGATCATCCTTTCATCAGATAGACTTCTTTCTTGGTTCCGGGCATCTATTTTCATTTGTTAAATTGGGCTTCGAGTGCTTCGTTCTCTTGAGCTAATTTCTTTTTATCACCCTTGTCGGCTGCAGCTTGTACACTTTTGTTGAATTGGAGGTCCCGGACCTTTTGCTCCAACTGTCCTATTCTAGCTCGGTACTCCTTCTCCTTTACTTGCCAATCCCATTGAACTTGGACCTCATCGGTAAACTGCTGCACGTGCGGTCTTTTAGCGGGTCTTTCTGGGATTTGAAATCTTTTGCCAAACCATGTAAGATACTTGGGATCTACCTCGCCTCTATCTTGGTCCTTTATTATAGTTTTAGGCTCGAGGAACTGGCACTCATTCCACATCTTTCTGATTCTGCCTTCAGGAAATGCAGCCTTTGGGCCTAACTCAATGACTTACTCACTCAGGTCTTCATCATTGTGCACTGTCTGGGATCTTCCAAATTGTCTCAAAACCCGGTAAGGAGCGTAAGGTTGTATGTTTTGGATACCCATCAAAAGAATATAGGGGACCTCTGCTGATGTGTATATAGCTTTAGTAGCGGGAAGCCACCTATAATCCCATTCCACTTTATCTGCGGTCAAGGATCTTAAGCATGATGACCAGGCCTCAGTACCCTTAGGGAATTCAATACTTGTCACCCGAGTCCCAAATTCTACAATACAACTCAACCCGGTTAAACCGTAGTTCATATAGCCTGTGTGGTGATAGAGGTGTTCTTGCATCCACAACTATAAGAGCAAATTGCAACCTTGAAAGAATTTCTCGCCTTCGCGACATTCTGTAACGACCCGACCGGTCGTTTTGAGTACCAGCGCTAGTCGGAGGCCATGAACAGCTTCATTTCAGGTATTATGACTTGTACGCGTGGTCGGAATTAAATTTCAAGAAGTCCAGNGGCGTGTGCCCGGATTGGGTTTTGAATAACCCGGTAGCATTTTGGCGCCTATTGTGGAAGTTGGCATTTTAGAAGAAATTTCATAAGTTTGGCTTGAAGAGCATTTCAGTGTTATCAAAGTCTGTTTGGAATTCCGAGACTGTGAATAGCTCCGTATAGTGATTCTGGAGTTAAGGGCGCGATCGGAAGTGAATTCGGAGGTCCGTAGACCATTTTGAAGCCATTTGGCTAAATATAGAAATTTGAAGGTTTGAAGAATTTGACCCGGGAGTTGACTTTTTTATATCTGGGTCAGAATCCAATTCTGAAAGTTGGAGTAGGTCCGTAATGTCAAATATGACTTGTGTGCAAAATTTGAAGTCAATCGGA
>MDKF010019743.1:0-15571 GCA_026770625.1 Nicotiana glauca
CCCCGAAAAAAAAAATATTTTTTTATCTTTCGGTTTACAGGTTCAAAATTTTACAAGTTTCAACGTTGTGAATTCGGAGGCTCATGTGTTTGAAAGTTTACGGGTTCGAAAGTTTAGCGGTTCGCAAGTTTATGAAATTTATGTGTTCGGAAGGTTGTTGGTTCGAAATTTATGGCTTCATGATTATTGTGAAAGTACACGAGAAAGGTGAATTGTATATTTTTAATCTTAATCTCTATTAGTTGACTAGTTTTTCAATTAGCCGACTAGATACAATAACCTAATAGTTATAATAGCAGAATATAAAACACAGAAAGTAAGTGCAGGAATTAAAGACACCGAAATATTATACTGGTTCGGATTCAATGTGAATCCTAATTCAGTCACATTTGGTTGCAAGGGAGTTCTCTTTAGTAAATGCGTTTCTTCGAGTACAATGAAAATGACGTGATAGCTCAGTTCCTATAACACTCGTCTCTTTTGATATAATGCCCCATCAGTGTTGTTCTCTCCTTTTTCCTCTGACTTGTTACGCAGCAGGTCTTAGAGAACTACAATGTTTGTTTGTAGTAGAACAAAGAGAAGATTTTTGGTTCGATCAAATCATGTGTGTCTAAGGCTTGATGCTGATTATAAATACTTTGGTGAAGGCAGTTTGCTGACGAGACTTGACAGCCCAAGAGATTTGATCCTTGGAAAGAGATTGATTCTTTCCAAGAATAAGATTGCTTGTCGTTGCTCTTCCTTGATGAGAGGAAATTAACAGCTTTTCTTCTACAATTGTTGATGATGAGGGTTTACTCCTTGATTGTTGGTCCTTCCGAAATTAGCAGCTCGGCTAATCTTCTTACAGAATCTTCGATGGTTTTTGACTTCTTCAATCTTCCGGATTGAATATGCTGGCCTTGATTGATGCCTTAAGTTCGGGCTTGCTTGATTCTTTCCATCGCAGCTGTCTATGATCTTTGCTGATTGATTTCTTTCCTTAAGCATCCAGATTGACTTCAGCAATGTCATAGTAGCTCCTTGATTCCTTGATCTTCTCTAATTGATTTCCTGCACAGATATATTATTTGCATCATTAAAATTAGATCTAACAATCTCCGCCTTTTGATGATGATAAAATAATATATATGTATAAACAATAATTGACTTCCCTGCGTTTTACTCCCCCTCAATGTATGTAGTTGACAGGTTCATGGTACTCCCCCTTAGTTCATGCAGTTGACTAGCCCATGGCTGGAGTCGACTCCTGCCATGGAGGATGCTACTTTTGCCACAGTTAACTATACCTGTACAGATACAACATCTATTCTTCTCCCCCTTTTTGATATCAACAAAGAGGGAACAAACCAAGAACTAAACAAAATATATAGCATTAAAAAGTAGAGTTATAGTACAAACAGAAACACCTGAAACAAAATAAAAACAGAAATTGTCCAATGGCTGTGATAACAGCCAGAAAACAACACAGCAAAAAAAATTGTGTTAAGCAACCACATTAACGACGCAGAAAATAGGTAAGAGTATTGCAGATGGCCTCCTTTAATTGTTCAAAGCTAACATCAGCTGAGATTCTCACCCCATCCAACCTTTCATGAATCTCCTTGAAAGCTTTGACAACATTCTCCCTAACACTGAGAACAACAACTTTTATCTTTGACACATCAGACCCTTGTCGCGCCCCCTTTTTCCTCCGCAGAAATCAGGTTTATGACATTTAAAGGGACAACTCGTTCTTTTTGGGAACTGGTTTTGCATTTGAAGAGTCGCCACCTAATGATTACGGTGCATTAGGATGCCAAAAGAGTTTGATTTGAATAACCAGAGATAGGGTAAGGGCTTGAAATTATTCTAAGGGGAAGGTGTTAGGCACCCCTCAGAATCAACTAGTATGATTCCCGGCCAAATAATTATTATGAATTGAGGTATAATTAACATATAGACAGATAAGGCTCACGTAAGAGGGGATTTTAACACATAATAGCTTGAAAATAAACAAAGTTCAAATAGTTGATTTTTTTTTTTAAAATAAGAAGTTAAAATGCTGAATGAAGAGTAAAGGAGGGAGGGGGTCCTAGGTTTATTAAAAATATGGATCACCCCACATAATCTTCGGTAATCACTCCTCAATGAGGGGCTACACGTGACATTATCGCATGGTCATCATATCCATATCTATCCTTCCCGCCCCGTTAAGGTATTTAAAGCACGGATTGGTATCGATTACTTATTGCATGCTATTACCCATCCCACTCCTATCAGTCCCGAAAGCACTTGGGACTACTAATCCTAAAAAGGAGGGATATTAGGCTTATTTGAAGTTTCAAAGGTAAAAACTCTAAGGCGACATACAAAACACATATTGCATATTTTGGGAAAAGCATATAAACAAACAAAGGCTCATATATACCTCATTAAACAAATAAAGCATATAATTAGCATGACTTGCACATACTTTTTTAGGTCTAATTAAAAATACCAAAGACGAGGGAGTTTAAATATTGAGGCAGATTAGTTTAGTACATAACTCAGATAAGAAGTCCGAATCAAGCTTGCCTCCTGGTTGTAATGATTATTAGAAACATATTCAGTTTACAATTATTACCTTAAGGCATGCCTAAGTGTTTGGACGGGGTCCTATAGGCATGACATTTACTGAATTTAGATGGTAATGAAATAGTAAGGCTCGAAATGGATTGTTTGAAGTCCTATATGCATACTTGTTAAACTCATTAAGTGAGGGACTTAAATTATTAAAAGAGATGCAGAATGTACAAAAACTAAATAAATTGGTTACAGGTTCTACAAGTATAGCATCGACTATTACTGATTGTGACTGAAAATGAATCAGAATTGCTCGAGGATCCCTATAGGCATGATTTCTATGCATTACTGATTTTTAGACGTGGTATCTAATTAAAGAAACCTCATAGACATGGTATCTAAATGCAAATGCTTGTTTTAAACCTTATAGATATAGTATCTAAATGCAGATACTTCTTTTAAACCTTATAGACATGGTGTTTAAATGCAGAAATTTGTTTTAAACCTTGTAGACATGGTATCTAAATACAACTTGAATTATGCAAAATATTCCTATATGCATGGTTACTAAGTGAAGTTTGAATATGCAGAAGTTAAAAACACCCTATAGGCATGATTTTTAGATGAAGTTTGAATAACACCCTATAGGCATGATTTCTAGATGAAGTCTGAACATGCAGAAATTGAAAACACCCTATAGGCATGACTTCTACCCTTGCATGCATAGTTCCCCACCCTTTTTTACTAGCCAGCCCCAAGTGTTTATTACATCTTGTTACAAACTAGAATAATAAATTACATCAGAAAAGTACAAAGCAAAGTACAATCAGAGGAAGCCTGATTCTTGACTTCCTCTCTGAGTTATGAGATAGACAATCTCAAAGTCCATTGATCCAAAGCCTTTCTTCAATTTGAGTGTGTCAGAGATCCCTAAGAGCCTCAATGGGACTCCGGGCAGTGCTCACACCTAAATTGTATTACCAGAATAGGGACAAGTGCAGTTTGGAAGTGCTAGCCCTCAAGTGTTCAATTTCAGAGGGAACTCAATGAGTCCTAAGGCAAGGCTCACAAGAGGAGTGCAGAACTTAAGTCTAAGAGAGAGTGCAAGTGAAGAAACAGAGCTTTAAGAACTAAGGAAGTAAAGAAGAGGGAAAGAGGTGTTGGGAAACAGTCATAGAGTGAATGATCTCACACAAAGGGGTTAAGGGATTGGGAACTGCAAAGAGCCGACCGGCTAAGTCACCTCATTGGAGGCATTATTCTCAATCAACATTCCATTCCCCTTATTCAGAATTCAATACCAGCACATTACCACCATATGTGCAGCATGGTGTCCGATCACGACCCTACCGGCTAAGTCACCTCATTGGAGGCATTACTGTCAATCAATATTCCATTTCCCCTTATTCAGAATTCAAATACCGTCACATTACCTCCATGTGTGCAGCATGGTGTCCGATCACGACCCGATCGGCTAGGTCGCCTTGCATAGGCATTACTCAATTCTCATTAGTCAACACCTCTGAATCTTTATTTCACACATATCATATCACTTCCTTGGCACCCAAGGCCACCATTATCACATCATTTCTCTTTTCAATATTCATTTAACAGGTTATGATCATAGACACACATACCACAAAATAATTCAAGTTGCAATCACAGGTAAGTGAGCACATAGCTAGCATGAATAATTCTTTGGTTCGATGCCGGCCTATAGCCCAAGTATTTCAACACATAATTGTACTTTTTCATCCTTTTCTAATTATCAAGAAGGGTACATTATTCATATTGAGGCACATCCTTCACATATATGTAGAGATAATTGCAAATCAATTAATGCGTAATAACAATCAATACACTAACCAATTCAACTCTTACCATACTTTTGTAAATGATATTGGCACTCAATTTCTAATTAAAAAAAGGGGGGGGGGGGGGGGGGGGTTTAGCCATACATACCTCAATAAAGCTTTCCTTACTCTTTTACAAATTTCTGGAACTCTTAGCACTTCGATCTATTGAGTAAGAATTACAAATTAAATCAAGAATTAGAGATGAGATTGAGACTCTAGCTTGGTTCAAGCATATTGAAAAACCCTAGAGGTGCAATGTGATCTTAGGCCTCTTTTTGACAGCAATTTATATCATTTTGTACCCTTCTTTAATTCACTACCTCCCACTACTCTAAGGTTTGATATGCATGTAAGAAATCCATTGTTATACCCATGAATCACCTCACTAGTGACCCCTTATATCTGAGAATAATAATAAAAATAAGAGTTGGGGTGATGAAGTCTTACCTCTTGATATGAAGGTCTAGGGGTCTTCACTTGATTTCCTTCAAGTATTTAGCCATATCTCATGAAGCAATTTTATGGGGAGACTTTCCTCTCTAAAAACCCTCTCTCTCCCTCTAGAAATGTTCAGAAAGATGCTTAAAATGAGCTATAACACCGAATATATCGATAGGGAGGTCGAGTTAAAAATTAGAAAATTGGAGCCCCGAATCAAATATGCGATCGCATTTGCGATCGCAGAGTAAACATGTGGTCCGCATAATGGACCGCAAAATGCTCCCCAGAAACTGGACACTCTGACTGAGTCTACGGTAGAAATGCGGTCCGCATTCATGTTTTGCGGTCACAAAGTACACCGCAGAACTGACCATCACAAAATTCAAAGGAAATTATGCGGCGACTATGCGGTCCGCATTTCGATTATGCGACCGCATAGCTGACTTAAATTTTAACCAACATTCTGACTAACTCCGCGGCAGATATGCGGTCCGCATACGTGATTTGCGACCGCATTCTGGACCGCATTTTTTGCATTTTTCTGGAAACTTAAATCTTGATTTTTTAATCCAGAAAGGTCCGCTCCGTGGCTCGCAAGCTCGCCGTGAGGTATATTTATGAATTGCTAACACATGCTCCAAACTTGGCACCACGGGATTCGGGTTTTCGAGTACGAATTTCACGGGGCCTTACATGATGCCTGTTTCATTAACTATAACCATCATTGTGGCTTAGGTGGTGTTTTCAGAAATTCAAATGGTAATTGGGTCGTTGGTTTTACTAAATTATCTCATGTAAATGGTTCACTAGCAGCTGAATTAAAAGCCCTAGGAGAGGGACTCAAAACAACAAAGGAGTGAAAACTCTTCCCACTTGAAATATAGACAGACTGCTCAGAGGTAATTCAGGCAATACATGAAGGCAAGAGTATATTTAACAAGGTTGTTAATGATTGTAGTTGGTTAATGCAGCAACAGAAGGTTACCCTCCAGCACACCTTCCGGCAGGGGAATAGAACTGCTTATCAACTAGCCAAAAAATGCCTGGACATGGATAATCAACTTTCTGGAATAGCTAGAAGAAGAATGCCCAAAAGATCAGCAAAAATGTTTTTGTTGAACCTACAAGTGATGTAATAGATTTTGTAGATAGTGAAAGACTTGAAATTACAACTCATGAAAAACTCCTATCTTTTGATGCTGTAAATTGTTGTCAAGCTTAGGTAACAAGTGTATCCTTCGTGGCACATCTTATGATAAACATGTACCAAGCATTCCTTAGTTATTAATATATATATATATCCTGTTTGCTAAAAAAACAAGAATTACTCTGGCAAAGTTTCTCCATCACTCTTTATATAGCATTACTTAGAAATCTCTTTTCTATTTAGTTGAGATAATGATTTACTTAGGATAAAAATTTATTCCAAAAATAAACTTTGTAAACTTTTCCATTGAAAATATTAATTTGGCTGATGGTCGTGGCTAGTCCTTTAAGTGGACTTTCCAAGTCTAATCCAATTCAAAACTGAATTCAGCTTATCAATATTTTTCTACAAAATTTTTTGAACTCCCATATCAAATGGGTTGAAAGTTGTTGACAAGTCCTGTAACGACCCGACCGATCGTTTTGAGCTCTAGCACACTGTTCGGCAGTTTGAGGGCAAGATCAACCTCGCTTTAGGTATTATGACTTGTATGTGTGGTCAGAATTGAATTTCGGAAAGTTTGGAATTGATTTGGAAAGAAAATTTATATTTTGGAAGCTTTAAGTCGGAAGAAATACTAGGATTGGATTTTTGATTAAACGACCTAGGAATCAGGATTTAAAGTTTCTAACAGGTTTGTATGATGATTTCGGACTTGGACATATGCCCAGATCGGATTTTGGGTGACCCGAGAGCGTTTTGTTACCTATTGTGGAAGTTAGCATTTTTGGAAGAATTTCATAAATTTGGGTTGAAGTGCATTTCAATGCTATCATGTCCATTTAGGGTTCTAAGCCTGAAATAGCTCCGTATGGTGATTCCTGTATTGGGAGCACAATCCAAAGTGAATTTGGAGGTCTGTAGGTCATTTTGGAGTCATTTAGGTAAAGATAGAAATTTGAAGGTTTAGAGAAGTTTGTCCGGAAGTGGACTTTAGGATATTGAAGTCAAATTCCAATTCCAGAAGTTGGAGTAGGTCCGTAATGTTGAGTATGACTAGTGTGCAAAATTTGAGGTCAATCGAAAGTGATTTGATAGGTTTCGGCATCAAATGTAGAAGTTTGAACTTCTAAAGTTCATTAAGCTTGGACTGGAGGTTGATTCATGATTTTAGACTGCTTTGATATGATTTGAGGCCTCGAGCAAGTCCGTAATGTAATTTAGGAATTATTGGTGTGATTGGACAGGGTTCCGGGGGCCTCAAATGAATTTTGGGGGGTTAATGGATTATATTGGGGTTGGAAAGAATAGCTGAAGCAGCTGATATTTGGTATAACCATACCTGCGATGTTTTGGCTGCAGGTGCGGAGACGCAGAAGTGGCCAATGGAGCAAAGATGCGGTGGTGACGGGTGAAAGATGAGACCGCAGATGCAGTCAGGTCACAACAGAAGCAGGACCGCACCTGCAGAAGAAGGAGCGCAGAAGCGGAAATGGCTGGGAGCCCCAGACCGCCGAAGCAACACTTGGTCCACACTTGAAGAAGCTGTAAAGAGACTGCAGTTGCGAAAGGACTGGAGGTAGTGAGCTCTCTTTTAAAATCGAGTTTTGGTTCATTTCCATCCATTTTCACTTCGGATTGGACGATTTTGGAACTTTTGGAAGAGAGATTTTCTTCATCTATATTAAGGTAAGTTATTCGCACTCATTAGTCGTTAAATACATGGTTTTGTTTCGGATATGAGCTTGAAAATTGGTAGAAACTTGCGGTGTGAGGAAAAACCTAGAAAATGGATATTTTTAATTTTGACCACGATTTTGGGTATAAAATTGAGAGTAAATTATATATTTGAGTTCGTGAGGCTATGGGTAAACTTAATCTTCAAAAAATTGGAAATCCGGGCATGTGGGTCTGAGAGCACTTTTGTCAACTCTTCGATCGGGGTTAGGAATTGTTATAAATTGGATTGTAATGAGTAATTGGACATATATTAATGGATTTGCATAATTATTGGCTAGTTTTGGAGCATTGTGCATCGATTCGAGTCTAGGGAAGGGCGTGGATTGCCGGTTATAGATCTTCGGAGCAAGGTGATAGTCCTTTCTAACCTTGTAAGAGGGAATTGTCCCCATAGGTAAAATAATTTGTTATGTGATCGTGTAGTGATTGATACAGTGTTCTTATATTGGAAGCAGCCCCGGCAAGGAATTTCGGATGTTGAAACTGGGCTCTAAGGCTCATTTATTTGAATAAAAGAGAATATCTTTAGATTTGCTCGAGCAAATGTGCTCAACTGAGTTGTGGTAGAACGGGTAGGTGCACAGGGTGTTTAATAGTGATTTTGGACAACTCCACCACAATTCTTAGCACGTTTGAGGCCGTGAGTAGCTTCACTTTAGGTATTATGACTTGTACGCGTGGTCGGAATTGAATTTTAGGAAGTTTGGAATTCATGTGGAAAGAAAACTCCCATTTCGGAAGCTTTAAGTTGGAAGAATTGACTAGGATTATATTTTTGAGGAAACGTCCTCAGCATTGGGATTTAAGGTTCCAGCATGTTCGTATGATAATTTCGGACTTGGGCGTATGCCCGGATCGGATTTTGGGTGAACGGAGAGCGTTTAGGCGACTATGGTAGAAGTTAGCATTTTTGGAAGAATTTCAAAAATTTGGGTTGAAGTGCATTTTAATGCTATAGATGTCTGTTTGGGATTTTGAGCCTAGGAATATCTCCGTATAGTGATTATGGTATTGAGAGCGCGATCGAAAGTGAATTCGGAGGTCCGTAGGTCATTTTGGAGTCATTTAGCTAAACATAGAAATTTGAAGGTTTTGAGAAGTTTACCGGAAGTGGACTTTTTGATATCAGGATCGCATTTTGATTCTGGAAGTTGGAGTAGGTCCGTAATGTTGAATATGACTTGTGTACAAAATTTGAGATCAATCGGACGTGATTTGATAGGTTTCAGCATCGAATGTAGAAGTTTGAGATTCTAATGTTCATTAAGCTTGGATTGGAGGTTGATTTATGATTTTAGCCTTTTTTGATATGATATGTCGCCTCGAGCAAGTTCGTAATGTATTTTGGGACTGGTTGGTGTGATTGGACGGGGTCCCGAAGGCATCGTATGAATTCTGCATGGTTAACGGATTGAATTGGTGTTGGAAGGTGTAGCTCAAGCAGCTGATATATGGTATAAACGCACCTGCGAGGTTTTGCCCGCAGGTGCGGAGCCGCAAGAGCGGCCAAAGGGGCGCAGATGCCGTGGTGAAGGGTGAAGTCTAGGAACGCAGATGCGGTCAGGTCACCGTCGCAGTAGGATCGCACCTGCGGAAGAGGAGCGCAGAAGAGGAAACGGGTTGGGAGCCCCGAACTGCAGTAGTGGCATTTGGTTGGCACCTGCGGGACCGCAGAAGCGGTCAAGCGACCGCAGGTGTGAAATGACTGGAGGCAGTGAGCTCTCTTTAAAAATTAAGTTTTGGTTCATTTCCATCCATTTTCACTTCGAGTTGGACGATTTTGGAGGTTTTGGAAGAGAGATTTTCTTTATCCATGTCAAGGTAAGTTGTTCTCACTCATTAGACGTTAAATACATGGTTTTGTTTCGGATTTGAGCATGAAAATGGGTAGAAACT
The DNA here is from genome assembly GCA_026770625.1 of Nicotiana glauca. Lineage (NCBI taxonomy): Eukaryota > Viridiplantae > Streptophyta > Magnoliopsida > Solanales > Solanaceae > Nicotiana > Nicotiana glauca. The sequence goes on from MDKF010019743.1 coordinate 9,628, forward strand.
TGGGTTCTGAGGGAAAACCTAGAAAATGGATATTTTGGATTTTGACCACGATTTTGGGTATGAAATTGAGATTAAATTATATATTTGAGTTCATGAGGGTATGGGTAAACATAATCTTCACAAAATTTCGGAATCCGGGCACGTGGGCCCGATGGCATTTTTGTCAACTTTTCGATCGGGGTTAGGAATTGTTATAAATTTGATTGTTATGAGTAATTGGACATATATTAATGGATTTGCATAATTATTGTCTAGTTTTGGAGCATTGTGCATCGATTCGAGTCTTTAGAAGGGCGTGGGTTGTCGGTTATGGACTTTCGGAGCAAGGTGAGTCTCCTTTCTAACCTTGGTTATGTGCTCCTATTTGTGGGGGGCTACATATGCACGAGGTGACGAGAGTCCGTGCGTAGCTACTAATATGTGTAAGTCCGGGTAGTCTAGGACCCAAAAGCATTCTATGCTTGGAATATCTGTAATCTTATTGACAGTTGAATTTCTTAGATACTATCGAATTGGTAAATGCATATCTAAAGGGATTAAACTTCATTTTTTTAAATCGTTAAAAGAGAATTGGATTTTATTCGGATAAATGTTCCCCGATAAATTCTTAATTGGCAGTTTGAGCATGTATTTATATGTGTACATGCGTCTCATGTATGATTCACGAGCAATGTGATTGTTTATTTAAATTTGACTACATCTCATTTATGATTCGCGAGCAGGGTAGTAGATGCATCTATGGTTCGCACCGTTCGACCCTCGGCAGTGCACATTTTTACATTTATGTTGGATCGGTCTGTACGACTTTAGCATGATAAGCGCATCCTTGTATTGCTTGTCCGAGAATTTTAAGTGTTGATAATTGCCCTTCCTGGCAAGAGATAATTGATAAAGATAATGAAAAGTAAATCTTTGGAGATCCTTTATTATTTGAGAATTTGTTTACATGCTTTCCGGCTCTATGAGTTAAATTTTGCTTTATGAAGTCCATGAATTCCTCACACTTCTACTATATTATTAGCGGACTATTAGTAAGTGTCGAAGTCGACTTCTCGTCTCTACTTCTTCGAGATTAGACGGGATACTCATTGGACACACGTTGTTTCTGTACTCATACTATAGTTACAGTGCAACTTTGTTGCACAGGTTTATATGTGTCTAGTGGCTTAGTGGCATAACGGCATGGTTGATAGGGATACATAGGTAAGCTGCATTTATCGAGACGACCCTCAGCCAGCAGAGTCCCCTTCAGAATATTTCACTGTGTTTTTCATTTCTGTCCACTTTGTATTACGGACAGTTACTGTGCTTCATTTAATTCCATAATAAATTCTCATGCACTTGTGACACCGGGTTCCGGGATGACTATGGGGTATCTTGTATTAACTTCTTAACATTCATATTTGATTTGAAACGATTATCTTTTACTAGTAAAAGTTGAAGGAAAATCATAATTTTCAAAGTTATTAAAACGAGAATTTATTTAAATATTTTGGTTAGCTTGTCTGACAGTGATGTCCGGCGCTGTCACGACCCTTAGTGGAATTTGGGTCATGACAAGTCCATATTGACTTTCCACGTTAATTAATCCAATTCAAATTTGGATATAATAACAAGTCTTTATTAATATTATATCTTATATACACCTTTTAAATAAAATATATATATATACCAAAAGATATAATTTAATTTTCTATTCTAAATAGAAAACTTCAATTTGTTCATGAGATCTATGAATAGACGATATTATAATAGGACATATGGGGAATCCAGAACATAGGCAACCCTAGTACTTCTAAGAATATAATCATTTGTGAAAGTTGCGTGCTTGCTCGCTTCATTGTGTCATATGGATCATGACAAAAGGAAAGGAAGGACAACCTCGACATACCTCAAGCCGTCAATGCAACTCAACAACAAGCTTATAAAAACTAGCACGCCAACCCTAAAACAGAGAAATACATGTAGGTCTTAGATGGTGCTAGTATACTATGTATCTCAAATGATAACTCAATTCTAAAATAAAACGGGTAGCATTTCCCCTGATTTTACTACTCCCTCAAGCTTACTATAGGCGAGATACAAACACAATACAATCAGCAACTCAAAACCAACCTATTACAATTTGGGACCTTCAATATGACAAAAACCCCAATATACCATAGCATACCCAATCAACAAATTATCAATTAGCCTGAAACTGCGACGATGAGATAACAACCTACTACCATACCACATGTGATATTTCTCCATGCCTTTTTATTCATCCAAATTCCATAAATCAACAACAATATAGGCCAGCACAAATGGACTGCAAAACATTCCATTAAAAGTGAAAAAAAATTGAACTCACGACTTCCAATCACAGTCCCGAGAGTTCTAACTATTAGGAAACCAATTTAGCACTTGTCACACCTCCTTTTTTCTACACCCCCGAAAGGGTATATAAGAGAGTTTTTTCAATTAAAGGACAATCGAAACGAGATTATATTATTAAAGGAATTCAGAGTTGCCACTTGAGAGATTTATGGTGTCCCAAATCACCGGTTCAAATCACGAATTGAGGAAAGGGTTGACTCTATATTACAGTCCGCAAACCAAAAACCCGGGTAAGGAATTCTGTTAACCCGGGAGAAGGTGTTAGGCACTCCCAAGTTCCGTGGTTCTAGCACGGTCGCTCAACTGTTATTATCGGCCTAATTATCTTATTTCAAACATGTTTAATCCTATGTGCAATTTTAACTTTATAACCGCTTTGTTTGATTAATTTTAAGAAAGATTCAATGTTAGCAAAAATACATCTTGAAACACGTCATATAAATGCACCCACAATCCGCAATATTTTTTCTCTAACATTGTAAGATTTGCATTTGGGTCACATAAATGCGCACCCGAGTTTAGGGAGGTAAATTATTAAAAGGACGCGCCTTAGGCAACTACGTATTTTCAACTTTGCGAGGGCCATGAAAATTCTACTAGGTGGCACGCCTCGAATTCTAAGAATTTAAAATTACTTAAGCGAGAGCCATGCATTTTGAGCTTTTTATTTGTCATGGCACCTCGAACTATATGAAATTGTCCAAATGGAGCTCTCAGACAGTACAGACAACCATATCTTCTATACAGTTACTGTTTCTAGGGTCAATTGAGGATAAATTTCCTTGGAAACAAAAACTTTCTAATGGTGTACTGCCATATCAAATTGATCAAAGTATCACACCAAATCAAGCACTGTTAATAAAATTCAGAATTTGTTTGAACATAGAAAAAAAATAGATTCAGAAAAACAATACATGCTTACTACTTATACAGTGACAGTAAAAAAAAAACTATTGGTGTAGTTTAACCTATATACCCGTCAACGAAAAGAACTTAAAACTCTTTAAATATGATTGATAAATTAGGACAAGATAAACAACAATCTCTCAGAGTTCTGCTGTGTGGTTTTAATGTTTATGTACCGCTCAGAATCTGCAAATCAGCAACAAATATACGATCAAGAGAAAGGATTATCTCATTTGCTGGATGAACCAAGACTCAATTCCGCACACAAATTAGAGTTCTACTCGAATGTTCATTCAAAAATTGCAAACGAGATGCCTCACTATTTATCGTTCTAGCAACAATCAAATTTCAACAACTTGGAAAGATGAAGCTAAGCTAACCACAGATACAACTTCAAAACAAACGGAATAAGAACGACCCTTAGATGTATAGAAATCGAACTATGACCTTGAATATTCAATTCAAATCAATGACATCTAAAGGGCAATTTTCTATCATAGAGCTTCATGAGACTAGTATCAGTTTCACACAAGGCACGACAACAACAACTAACACTTAGGGGTATTGAGAGGGGAATTCAAATGGCTGAATCATGGGAAAGCTTAATATGAGTTTCCTTTTTTTAAAATAACACTAACATGACTTACTGCACAAATGCAAATACTCATTGCTGAAATGCAAAGCCACTTGCATCATTGAATTTTTGAGAATTTCCATTACAGAGTTATAAATTCCAGCTTTGACACGTAGTTTAAATTAACATATAAGCATATCCAATAGTAGAAAGGTACAACTGAATCTGTCAAGTCAAAGCACCAAGTTCCCTGTTTCAGTGTCCATCTCAGGCTCTCAATAAAAGAGTAGAAGACAGGGATATAGCTAATATTATCTCAAATCATGAAGACCTTACATAATCTAACAATATGTCAATACACAAACACACTGGATAAAACAATCAAGCGTTAGAGAGTGAAAAACAGAAACATTTAAACTTTTAATATTGCAAGGTCATTCCGGATTTTCGAGTTTTATGCTTGTAACAGAGAATCATCAGGATGCCAAACCTAATACAAAAGATAAGAGAACGAGATGAACCTGTCAAAGTTTCCAATTGATCTTTCAGTAAATTACAACAATCGAAATAACATGAATCGGATGAATCCGCAACAAAGAACTCAACCAGGACCTCTAAACAGAAATGGAAAACATCAACTTTCGAACTAGAACACAACTTTAATAGCGGCGAGCTCGTTTAAATCAACTCAGCTTTGAACAAGAACCAGAGGAAGAAAACAGAAACCTTTTTTTTTTATTTTTAAATTTTCTGATTTACGAAGCAAACTATGAACAAACGAAATACTCGAAAATCTTTATCATTTTTCAAATAGAGAAGAGGACGGAATAACAAATTCACAAGGAAAAACCAGAACTCAGTCCTCAATCTTTCATCTATATTCGAATACCAGAAATCAAGAGCAATGAAAGAAGAACTCTCCCTCAAATCCTTTTTTCCCAGAAAAAAAATCCCCCCTAAATCCCCAGAATCCTCACCTTATATAGCCTCTGGGACAGATGGAGGGCAAGGATTGATTTTCATCCATCCACGACCCCCATTTATCCAGCAAATTGATCAGGAGCTAAGCAACGCGCAAAAATATCTAAAAGGAATCTTCTATTTGTTAGAAACCGTTACACTGTGGTGATAAGGAGAGCGGGGGAAGCGTGGGGTGAATTTGAGTTCACTCGCTTAAGATTTGGCGAATTGAACGCGGATCTGACATGAAGGATACGATGAATAGCCACGCCTATATTAGGGATTTTGAGTTTTGGGTCTCTATATGTATCCGTCTGTATATTTATGGAGAATGGGTCGGGTTAAGGTAATTTAGGCCGGGGTTTGGGCATAGTTGGGCTAGAGTGAGGGAACTCTCATTGGGTTTGGATGAATTAATTTAGAGCAGCCCAAAATCCAGCTTTTACTACCTTTTGTTCTCTTTTTTCTTTTTAATAAAGTTTTCTAAATTCCTTTGTTTTCTTCTTCTTCTTTTTTTCAAAATTAAATTACTTCCTAAATTAATTCCTAGAACCTAATTAATAAACAAAAATACTAATTATACCTAAGTGATAATTAACACAATTAATTAAAAATAAATTAAAAGAAGAACTAACATAATAAAAGTTAAAACTAAAAGGGTAAATTAAATTATTTTTGTGATTTTTTTTTTTTATAAAATAACTTAATTACCAATTAATTCTTAAAATGTAAAATTAACTCCTAAATGCACATGCAACACCTTTTTTTTTTTGTATTTTTCATTAATTAAAATGCACAGAAAAAATGCAAACAATTAACAAAAATACCACAAAAATCCACAAAATTGTAAATAATGAAAAGAAACTCATTATCTTGAATTTATGGGAGTAATTCATATAGGGCAAAAATCACGTGCTCACAGCTGCCCCTTTTTGCTCGAAAACACGAAGAGTTTCGTGCAAAGATAAAGTGAGCGGATACGAGCGATTCTTGCCCGTTTAAATACTCTGTGGGAAGCATTTTTTGAAAGATTTGACCGCACCCTGCTTTTGAGGCTGCCTACATATCCTTGGGTAAAAAGAAATCAGGCCAGTGTAGTTCAGGAATGTTTGGTAGCTGGGACTA
>MDKF010520970.1:0-11523 GCA_026770625.1 Nicotiana glauca
CTTCTTAAATTTGTGAAAATCATTTTATTTGATATTTTTGGAATAATTTGCTTAGGGTAAAAATCACGTGCTCACGGTTAGTAATTTTAGGGGGCTTTCAGGGGTAGTTTAGGCATGAAAAAGGGTAGTTTTGTTAAGAATAGTAATTTCAAAATGAAAGGAAGGGTAGCATAGGTATTGTATGGGTAGAAGAACACCCTAGGTCCTTCTAGAATAGGACTTTAGTGTAAATTTTAGCAAACTTAGGGTAGTAGCTTGGGAAACAAGTCAGAAATTGAAGGTTTAACAGGTAAAATCTGAAATTAAAAGAGAAAAAAATGTGTGAAAACTTCCAGAATATTCTGCCCCACTCCTTGCCTATAAAAGTCACCCCTAATGCCTTTTTTAACAAGTTTTAAACCCCCCGGAAAATGCCCAAAGTTTTGATCAGCCAAAAATTCCCCCAAAAATACTTCTAAGTTTTCTAAAGCTAATTTGAATTTCAGAGTAAAATCCAGATCTGAAACTCTTTCTTTCATCTTAGAAAAATCCAAAAATAAATACAGAAAAGTCACAAAAAATACAAAAACAACTGTTCTATTGAAGTTCTGTGAATTAATTGAATAGTTTTGCCTGAAAATCACTACTGTTTGATTGCTGGAGGTCGAAGTTTGTTTTGGTTTGCTATTTCGAGTCAATTTGGAGTGACATTAAGGCTGTTTGGGTTGATTTTGAATACTGGATCTCACTTGCACTTAAATTTGGGCTGTGTGTTTGCTGGTGGATGGTCTATTGATCTGCTGTGTTTGAGCTATTGTTGATCTTTCCCTCCTTAATTTTGTCAAATTCCAGGTACACATTTGGACTGTCTCAATGTAGATTCTCCCATCCAACAATGAAATGAAATTAAAGTTTCTGTTGTAGCTCCATCATCCTGTTGATCTCATTATATTTTAAACAATATTCTATGATTTAGTTAACTGTACATTCTAATTAACCATGGATTGCATGCCTGGACTATTTCGGACTGTAACCTTTGGTATTTAGTATTGGTTTTAGTATATAGTAGGTATTGAACTCAACTTAAGCATTGTTCTGTTAAAAATTTAAAAAATCAAAAACAGTTTGGACAAGTTTGTATTGCAGTAGTTAACAGATATTTAATGAATTGTTAATTGATTCATGTTCTTCTAAGTACATTTAGTCGGATTCAAAACCAGTAGGTGTTTGGGTTGTTGAAAAATGTGTGGAATTGATAAATCACAGTGGAGATTGCTAACTGTTGGTAGGAAACATTGCTGAACTCAAACACGTTAATTTGTCTCTTTTTCATTTAAAAATTTGAACGTAGTTGTTCTGTCCAGCTAATGTTAGTTCTACTTTAAAGTTTGAAGCTCTGTGGTTTCAATTGTCATTCTCAATGTCGAATGAAGTGGGGAATAGTTTTAGTAGTCAATTAAATCGTGGGCCTGCCAGCTCCAGGGGATTCGATCCTTTGATCTACCATGGGCAGCCTGTTATTGCTTTGTCCGTTTGGCTGGCCTCAAGGCCCACTTGCTGCAATTCATCAATTGGCAGAACCATTTGGTTCACCAAATTGGGCTTGATTTAGAGACTTCAATGCATAGTTTAATATAGTATAAGCTTGAGTTTTCAAGTTAGGTAGCGGGTCCAAATTAAAGGGTTTCCCCCTTTGTTTGAATTTGGACTTGAACTCGAAGCCCGAAATTTATAATATTAATCAATTAGGACTCTTTTATTATTAGAGACAAATAAAAATAGAAAATCATAGTTTAATTTAGGACTGGCCTTCAAATAAAATGATGAGACGAGCCTCGCCAAATCAAATACAAAATTATGGGGCCCTCAATAAATGCTTGAATTAAAATACTTAGAATTTGGGATGGGCCGTTTAGCAAATTTCACGGCCTTCCCCAAAGATAATCACACGCTAGCCATTTTAGGCACGTTTTAATAATTTTACCTTCTTAAATACGGGTGTGCATTTCATGCGACCCAAATCCAAATCCCAGAACGTTGAATAAGAATGTGTCAAGGATCCGGGTGCATTTCATGTGACGTGATCCAAAAACACATTGTCAAACGACGTTCACTTTCTTAATAATTGACTAAAAGCAGTAGATCATTCTAAAATTACACCATAGGTTAACATGTATTAAAATCAGATTCTAGCCAAATATAACAGTTGAGCGACCGTGCTAGAACCACGGAACTCGGGAGTGCCTAACCCCTTCTCCCGAGTTAACAGAATTCCTTACTCGGATTTCTGGTTCGCGACTGTTAAACAGAGTCAAACCTTTTCCTCGATTCGGGATTCAAACCGGTGACTTGGGATACCATAAATCTCCCAAGTGGTGACTCTGAATCTTTAATAAATGAATCTCGTTCCGATTGTCCTTTAATTGGAAAAACTCCTTTTATTATACCCTTTTCGGTGGTGTAGTAAGTAAAAAGGAGGTGTGACAGTCTTATTGGATGTCTAGCGGATTATTACATTTATAATCTGATAAACGATGAGCCAAACTGTTAAGCATAATTATTCGGTGATCCGCCCAATAAGCACTCCTATGTACGATATCGAGTATCAACCTCAAAAGGCCATCAAGTCCAAAATTTTGGCGGACTCCGTGGCCGATTTCATACCAACCCTCATACCCATAGTTGAAAAACAACTTTTGTTAAAATCAGGCACATCCTCGGGGGTGTGGACCCATTTCACAGACGGTTCTTCGAATGTGAAGGGGTCCGGGTTAGGCATCGTTCTGAAGCCGCCCACGAGTAACACTATTAGGCAGTCTATAAAAACTTCTAGGTTGAATAACAATGAGGTCGAGCACAAATCCATGATTGCAGGTCTCGAGCTAGCTAAAAGCTTGGGAGCAAAAGTCATTGAAGCCAAGTGTGACTCTTTACCGGTACTGAACCAAGTAAAATAAAACCTTCGAAGTTCGAGAGGATAGAATGCAAAGGTATTTTGGATGCAGGTAACTTTGCACCATTTCAAGGAATGGACTTTACAGCATGTACCTCGAGAACAAAATAGTGAGGCCGATGCACTTGCAAATCTAGGGTCATCGGTCAAGGAAGATGAGATCAGCTCGGGGACTATCGTTCAACTCTCAAGATCGGTCATCAAGGAAGGCCATGCCGAGACAAACTCTACAAGATTGACCTGGGATTGGAGGAATAAATATATCGAACACTAATAATGAAAAACTCTCATCGGACCCCAAAGAATCGAGGGCCCTATGAACCAAAGCAACTCGATTTACATTGGATGAAGACGGAACATTGTACAGAAGGACATTCGATGGACCATTTGCAGTGTGTTTAGGACCAGGAGACACCGATTATATTTTACAAGAGGTCCATGAAGGTGTATACGGTGAAATCAGAGGGGTCAATTTCATGGCCATTAAGACGCTCCATAGATACTCCTACCAAGGCTGCGAGGCTCGAGATGTAACCTCGAAGGATTTCCAAACGATCAATTCTGAGGTAGCGCAGATCGATAGCTATGATGGAAAGATGAGGAGTTCCCTGGGCACTTGATTGAAGCTGGAAAAGTCTATTAGGCTAGTCAAAACCCATATCATCGCATTAAATCGATGTACCAACCCTATATCCTTGTAATAAATGCACTTGTACTATATTGGGATTCCCCCTCATATATAAAGGGGATCCTTGTCACTTTGTAGGGCAATTTGATACGCAATATTGAATATACAAGAACATCCTCTCTGCTTTCTAACTCAACATATTCTTGACTTCATGATTTACTTTTATCGCTTATATGCATTGTGTTCTATTTATTGCTTATAATTTATTGCTCATTATTAATCATAAAAGGCTTCCATAAAGTCTGTCATAACTGTTAATCCTCCATCGACTGCCCTCGGCAGTGCATTCAACTCGACCTCAAGGCCTCGAATACACAAGCTCGAGGCCCCCGATTACCCGCCATTTGGTTTGATTATTACATTATCTACGATCTATCATCTTAATTTCTAATCCTTCACCTAGCATCTATTGCATAAACAACTAGCATAAAAATAAATCACATATTTTTAGAACCACAAAATCAAATCTAATTGTTATTACCATTTTCAAGGTAAACAGTTTGGCGCACACCGTGGGGCTAAAAATAATAGTGATTGTTTTCTTGCTGGTTTACTACATAACGCAAGTTATCTTTCATACTTTTTCTTGTCCAAGATCTTTGATTTCAGGTCAAAATGTCTAACTCAGTAAACGCATGTGAAAACAACAATCTTGAGGACCGTGGAGAAAATGGTGCAGTTGTTCCAGGTGTTGTTGTACCACCACAAAACCCTAGGGATGCACAAGAACCAATTCCCATGGACGCGGTCTCACGCGACACTCAACACATCGAAATAAGCTCCCACACCAACAGGAGCATACACCAAGGAAATCAATAGGAAGCTCAAAAAACCCCGGCTCAGGAAGAACAAGTGGTTAGCCTTCACGTCATCTTCGAGATGTTACAAGCACAACAGCTAGCAATTACTCAGCTGCAAAGCCACCAGAAAACTCCCAGCATGGTAGCACCGAAAATGGCTCCCCAAGCCGAGCAGGTACCAGAAAGATCAAGAAACAACGGGTCGGCAGCCAACCCCGCCATCATAAAAATGCTCGAGGACCTCACAAAAAGGATCGAGTCGGGCAAGAAGAAGATAGAAGCCAACGACAATAAGGTGGAAACCTACAATTCTAGGGTCGATCAAATTTCGGGCGCACCCCCGATCCTGAAGGGTATAGATTTGAAGAAGTTTTACAAAAGATGTTCCCATAGGAAACGGCTCCAAAACCCATTCCAAAGAAGTTCAAAATTCCCGAACATCCGAAGTACAGCGAAACCTCGGACCCCAACAAGCACGTCACTACTTATAATTGTGCAGTGAAGGGAAACAACCTAAAGGACGACGAGATCAAATCCGTCTTACTAAAAAAGTTCAAAGAGATGCTTTCAAAAAGGGAAATGATGTGATATCGCAATCTAACCCCAAACTCGATAGACTCGTTTGCCATGCTGGCGGATTCCTTCATAAAGGCACATGCCGACACCATCAAGGTAGCCACAAGGAAATCAGACATCTTCAAAATCAAGCAAAGGGAGAATGAGATGTTGCGAGAGTTTGTATCTCGCTTTCAAATGGAACGAATGGAACTACCACCAATCTCCAACGACTGGGCAGTGTAGGCCTTCACTCAAGGTTTGAACAAGCAAAGCTCGATAGCTTCGAAACAACTGAAGCAGAACCTAGTCAAATATCCTGCCGTGACCTGGTCGGACATCCATAAGCGGTACCAATCAAAGATCAGGGCCGAAAATGACCAACTAGGAGCCCCATCAATCTCGGTATATCCCAGCAGGATTCTTATAAAGGAGCCAAAGCTAAACAAAGAAAGATACCAACCCTACATTGAAGATAGAAGAAACGCCTTGAGGTGCAACATACCCTGCAATGACCGAAGGATAGATCGAGGCCAGAACCCTCGGGGTCCTATCGGCAGAACTGGATTTGATAGGCACACAGTGCCGATATAGGCACCCCGCCTATCAGAATACAATTTCAACGTCGATATTTCAGACATCGTATTCGCCATCAGTAAAATCAGAGACACCAGGTGACCAAGGCCCGTACAATTAGATCATTCGCATAGGAACCATAACTTAGTGTGTGAATTTCACAACACACATGGTCACAAGCCCGACTACTCAGAAAAGGTCACCTTCGATAATTCCTCAACGACTGAGCCAAAAATCAGTTTCGGGAAAGAGATGCGACCAAAAAGAGTGAAGTAGATAAGCCACAACATGTCATCCACATGATCTTCGGAGGTATCAATGCTCTACAAGAATCCGTGGTTAGGAGAACAAAAATATCTATCACCAGGGAAAAACGAACTCGGGGTTACATACTCGAGGACGCCCTAACATTCAGCGATGGAGACATCGAGGCTCTATCGCAGCCCTATAACAACGCATTGGTAATTTCTTTTCTTGTGAATACATTTCAAATTAAACGTGTACTTGTGGATCTAGGTAGCTCGGCCAATATTATTAGGTCAAGGGTGGTAGAGCAGCTCATACTTCTTGACCAAATTGTGCCCGCCTCTCGAGTCCTCAACGGGTTCAACATGGCGAGAAATAACAAAACGGGAAATCACCCTCCCGATCAGCATTGCCGGCACTACCCAAAATGCTAAATTCCATGCCATCGAAGGAGACATGAGGTACAACGCCTTGCTTGGGAGACTGTGGATACACTGTATGAGAGCAGTACCATCAACCCTCCATGAAATGATGAAGTTCTCGACAATGGACGGCATAAAAACCATATATGGGGAACAACATGCAGCGAGGGAAATGTTCGCGGTGCATGATGTAGCAAAGACACCTATGCCTCCAACATCGAAAGACCCAAAAGGATAAGCAAATAGTGAAGTAGCATTCACGAGACACATCCTTGGCTACGCTCTAATAAAACAAACAAAGGACAGTACTGCATCCCCTAAGCAAACATTTGGAGCATATTAAGGCCCAAAGCGCCATCACCATTAAGGTATAACCATCTTTATTTTTGTTTACATCTTACACTAACCTTTGTGCAAATGTCCAATCAGAACAGTCAGAGCGTTGTCCGGCTCGAAGACCTTAAGGTTTTGAAGGCATATGTTGCACTCTTTTCCTTCAATCAAGTTTTATCCCAAGAAGGGTTTTACCGACAAGGTTTTTAACGAGGCGACATCTATATGCTACCTAAAGAAAACTCAACAAGTATTCAAGGCTTCTCTTCGATCAACCTCGAATACTGGGGGCATCCTCCCGGAAGGTCACCTCCTCGGAGAAACCAAGATGTGCTAAATGGGGTCTCGATAAGAAGATGATGTATCGGGCCAAACGGTCAAACAAACCGTGTCCGTATAGAATAACCAAGCCCTTGACAGCAAAAACGTGTATACTTGTACCAAGTAATCAAAGAATACTTCCCCTTCCATCAAAGCATTTCGCGTTTTAAAGAAGTTCAATATTTCTTACAAAAATGGCTTTAGAGCCAAAAAACATCCCGACCACTCAGGGACTAGCGTCAAAAACCTGAAGCCATCTGACCTCTGGGTCGAAAGCTTCGAGCTTGTAAGCCCTTAATGAGACAGCATCAAGTCTACAAAAATGGATCCAGAGCCAAGAAAACTTTCAATGTCTCGGGGACTATCGCCAATTAACATCCCATCAACTTATCAAGAACTTGATGCCATAGGACTGTATATGGGCAACCTCGGTCTCATGAGACCTATATAAGGCAACAACAATATATGTAAGACCTCAAGCCAGGCATGGACCATACTTGTACCAAGTAAGTCATCTGTAAGACCTCAAGCCAAGCATGAACCATACTTGTACCAAGTAACTCACCTGTAAGACCTCAAGCAAGGCATCAACCATACTTGTACCAAGTAACTCATTTATAAGATCTTACAAAAAGGCATCACCCCGATCTTAAAAGTTAAAGCTATATATCAAACTTATAAGACCCCTAAAATGGCATACCTTTGATAAAGACGTCAAAAACTGCTTTACTCGGGGACTAAAAGGCTCCGGCCAAACACAATGACTACGGTCACAAAGCTATACTAGCCAAACTAACGCTACTCGGGAACGCCCGACCGTCACTATAAAATCACAGGCCTTCAATTTCTTCGAAAGTACTTCAAAAAGAACCGGTTGAACAAGGATACCCTCGACATAGGCAAAAGGGCTTTGATAATGTTAGCTCCAAACTATAGGCTTCGAAACACTTAGCCACAAAGCCAAACCTCCCGAGGTGCTCATTCATTGCCATATAACAACTCACAATTAGGTTTTTATCAAATCGTAGAAGAGTCAGGCAAACACAATTTAAAAAAGTCCTTCACAAGGGAAGAAGAAAGCCTATATTAGAGGTCGTACCGACCCTAATGCATAAGAGCCATTGTTGCTAGCCCATATAAAGGGTCGTACCGACCCAATGCAGAAGAGCCACTACCGCCAGCCCATATAAAAGGTTATATCGATCCAGTGCGTAAGAGCCATCATTGCTAGCCCATACTAGAGGTTGTACTTACCCGATGCGTAAGAGCCTAAGGGCCGGATTGAAATTCAAAAATTGTAAGGCTAATGAGCTCAAGTCAAAATCTTACTCGGAGACTGAGCCCGAAAAATTTAACTAGATATGCCTAAGAGCAAAAGCATAAGAGCTTAAATGTTGACTTATACTAAAAGGTCATACCGACCAAACGCGTAAGAGCCTACAGGCCAACCTAACGAGCCCCAGGGCCATGCTATAAATCTAAGGATTCTTTCAATTCAGAAACCAGTTCATTTGGCTGATGACTGGCAGATATCAAAACAAAGGGAGTGCATGGAAAATGAAACCGCAAGGCTTCCTTTTATACGTATGTATGAAAAAAACAAAGCTCCATTTACAATGTTGGCATTATATACAAAATCAGAACAAAAAGCCCAATCTACGTCCCCTTTGGGGCCTATAGCCCGTCGGCCTCTTTCTCGTTATCTACGGCATCGAACAAAAGGAACTTAGTGTCATAATCACCTACCTTTGCCTGCTGACAAAAGGAACTTAGCGTCATACTCGTCCACATTTGCCTGCTCTATCTCTTCCGAGAGATCAAAGCCTTTGGCGTGTATCTCCTCGAGGGTTTCCCTATAAGATTTGTATCTAACGTACTTTTTGCTCCTACTTTCCCAGTTGAGAGCCCTTCTCAGCTCAACTCGAGCGTCAGCGGCGTCTTGAAAAAAGACAGCCACTTTCTTATCAGCCTTGGTTTGGATCTCTTCGGCTTCAGCTCGAGCATCTATGACTTCCCCCTTCATCTCTAAAAGCTTAGACTCGAGCCTCGCAATCATGCTCGTTCGGACCGAGTTGTTTGCACGAGCATTTCAGAATTGCACTTTGAGGGTAGAAGCCTTGGCCAAAGCATCCCTCTAGGTCGCAACTTGGGCATTCGCCTAAACCTTTAGCTCGTTACATTCACGCTTGACCCAACCAACTTCGCCCCAAAGTCATTCCAAGTCATCTGTTTTTCTCTGCAACTAAAATAAAAAAATATTAGCCTACGAAAGTAGAAGTAGGAGCGTACATCGACTCAAAACTAAGGTTACCTATCTTTTGAGATAGCTCTCGTAGTTCTGACTTCGATCTGCCTCGTACCGCAGGTATTCCATCTCATCTTCCCTTTTCTTGCAAAAAAGCCCGAGTTATTTATCCCTTCCAAAGCTTTACGTGGCCTGGCTTCGCGATGAAGCAGCTCGAACTTAATCTTGCCAAAGGCCTGCAAAAAGGGAGCTCAATAAGACAAGGAAGGCGTGAAGCTAAAAAAGCTTGTACCGACTACCAAAACTCACCGTGGAACTGAGCCGCCGAGCCTCATCAAAAGTCAAGCACACATTTGCTAGATTGGCCTCATCAGCACCGGTAAAACTACTCCCGATGGCAGCGCAGTCACCTAATATTCCACTCGATCCGCTTGGCCCCTAGCCTCAAATTTCCCTCGAAGTTCCTTCGATAGGGGAAGAGGAAGGCAGCAGGTGACCCTTGTCCCTCGAAGTACCTTCGACGAGAATGGGAGACGGCGGCAAGGGAGGAACTATTTTTTCAAGAGTAGAGGACTCAGAGGTTGGAGGTTCCGTCGACTCGTCTCTTTTGAATCTTAGAGTAGGACTCGCTTTGCTGTAAGCAACCTCGTCCCTCGAAGATTCCTTCCATTTATTATCAATCCTCGGCCCCGAGGTTGGCAATCTTTCCTCTTCCTCGAAGGGACACGGCCTTATCTCAAAAAATTCTCCAACACCTGCATTGGCAGAGTTAGTACGTTATAGAGAAAGTACCTTTCTAAGAAAACAAGCGACTATGCACCTACCATGATGCTTATCCTCCCATCTCCCCATGGACAGGTCTAGCCATTTGCACGTATCATAAGTCGAGCAAGATTCCAGTTTACGAGACCATTTTGCCAGGTCGGGAACCTCATTCGGCAGCTAAGGGATCACTACATAAAACAAAAAGGAGAACATCTTCATGGAGATCGCCTCCAATATGGACAAAAATGATAAAAGCACAAGTGTGTCACTTACGTGTGAAATTCCATCTCTTAGAAAATGGTAGAAACTCTCCAGGTATAACATCGACTGTTCGTACTCAAACAAATCAACTCATCCACCCTCAGTCCTCGTCTTCTTCATCATTGACGGTAAGGGGCCGATTGGATCGACGTCGCAGAGTAATCAAGCCTTGATAATACAAAGGCCAGTATTGTCACACCTCCTTTTTACTTTTACTACACCCCGTGAAGGGATATAATAAAGGAGTTTTTCCAATTAAAGGACAATCGGAACGGGATTTGTTATTATTTATTCAGAGTCGCCACTTGGGAGATTAATGGTGTCCCAAGTCACCGGTTGAATCCCAAATCGAGGAAGATATGACTTTGTTAACAGTCCGTGAACCAGAAATCTGGATAAGGAATTCTGTTAACCCGGGAGAAGGTGTTAGGCATTCCCGGATTCCGTGGTTCTAGCACAGTCGCTCAACTATCGTATTTGATTTTTATCTGATTTCAATACATGTTCTATTTTTATGTGTGCATTTTGTTAATAACCCGCTTTTATTATCTATTTTTTTTTATTTTACAAGAATTACAACGTCGTGAAAATGTATCTCGAACCATGCCACACCAGTGCGCCCGTGGCTTTTGACACATTTCGACTTCGTTGAGATTTGGATTTGGATCACATAAATGTGCACCCATAATTAGGAAGGTAATATTATTAACATACACGCCTAAAGCGACTACGCATTTATTATCTTTGTGTAAGACCGTGAAATTAGCTAAACGGTCCTCCCAATTTCTAAGTATTTTAGTAAGTAATTGTTGAGGGCCCCGCAATTACATTTTATTCGGCGAGGCTCGTCTCATCATTTTTATTTAAAGGTTAATCCTAAAATTGCTATGATTTTCTATTTGGTTTTGTTTCTAGAATGGTCCTAATTATTTAGCATCTTTGATCTTCGGTAATTCCGGGCTTTTACAATTAGCCCAAGTAACAATCAAGTGAGGCATGCTTCGCTTTTGATTCCGCCCAGCCTTGGGCTTCTAGCATTACATGTTGGCCCAAGTCAGATGATATACTCCAGGCCTAAACTCGATTAATGTTTAAAAGGAATAGGCCTGGGTGGCCAATGTTGAGCCTAAGTTATCCAAATAAGACTCATCTAGTATAATAATGAAAGGATATTACAGCACTTGACAATTACTTTGACTGGATGTGATGACACCCAAACAAGGACTACCATTAATATACTAATTAAAATGTTCAAGGCAAAATGATAGATTTAACAAATTAAACTGCCAATGAACCATATGCCAATTATAAACCAACTCTCAAACAATTGTAGAAATTTGACACAACTACACCAATTGATAATGCCTGCGAACCAGTTT
>MU738228.1:0-16463 GCA_026770625.1 Nicotiana glauca
GAGGGGCTCCTACAGCCCAAGCACAATATCAATATCACACCGCTACGGCGTGCAGCCCGATCCATCATCAGTCCAAAAATGCACATGCAACACTGCTGCGGTGCGCAGGCCGATCCACACTTAGTCCAGATATATGCACGTAAGCCACACAGGCACAGTCAAGTTTATCATTTTCAGTTCCAATTATTAGGAATTATAGCTTAAGTGTTTAAGACTTTAGAAATTTACTAATCATTTNTGGTAAAATGAACAACCGGGACGGACCAAGTCACAATCCCCAACGGTGCTCTACCCCACGCTCATACCTGGCATGCAAGTCACCACAATATAGCACTATGATGTGCAAATCCGAGGTTTCAAACCCTCAGGATATCATTTACAAGTTATACTCACCTCGAACCGGTGAAATCTCTAGCTCGCGACGCCTTTGCCCCTCAATTTGGCCTCCACGCATGTCCAATCTAACCAAAATCGGAGCGAATGCATTACCATATGCTAAGGGAACAATGCCCAATCGAAAACAATCGAACAATATCAAAAATCTCGAAACTAGCAAAACTCGAGCCCCGGGCCCACTTCTTGAAAAATTACAAAATTCACATCACCGGAATCCTCGTCTCGCCACGAGTCTACCCATGTCAAATTTATCAAAATCAGAGTCCATTTGACCCCTCAAATTCCAAGTTTACACTTTCTTAGGTTTCAAGCCCTAACCACCATTTTAACCCTTAAATCCTTGAATTTCTGTGATTAAATCAATGTTTTTACACCATAATAACATATTCCGAGGCTAATAATTCATACCTGATGAAACCCATTCGATTTTTCTTTAAAATCGTCCAAGAGCCGCCTTATCCGAAGTCCCAAAATATTTGTTCTTTCAAAATTCGCGAAAAGGACTTAACTTAAATCTGTCCAGGTCTTTTCGCATTTGCGCTCCATTTTCCGCTTATGCGGTTACCGCTTTTGCGGTTTCCAACCGCTTCTGCGGTTAGTCTCAAAGCTGCCCAGACCGCTTTTGCGGTCCAATTCACGCATTTGCGGTCTTCGCTTTTGCGGAAAGTCCTTCGCTTTCAAGGGCTACTTTTGCAATCTCCCTCACCGCATCTGCGGAACCGCTTATGCGGTCCCTTTTCCGCAGATGCGGAAATACCAGGTACCAGAACTCTAATACATGCCAAAACTCCAAAACTCTCTGTTTAACCATCCGGACTCACCCCGAGGCCCCCAGGACCTCAACCAAAAGCACAGACATGATCTAATACTTCATTCAAACTTGCTCGAATCATCAAAACGCTAACGTTAACATCAAAATCCTCAATTATGATCAAATCAAATCCTAAATTTCTTAAAAACTTCCGAATTGCATATTCGATCAAAAACCCGACCTAAACACCTCCGAATTACCTGAAACTTTGCACACATATCCAAAATCACATAACAAAGCTACTGCAACTCTCGAAATTCCATTCTGACCCTCGGATCAAAATCTCACATATCCACCGGAATTCGCCAAAATTTCAACTTCGCCAATTCAAGCCTAATTCTACACCGGGCCTCCAAAATCAATTCCGAACGTACTCCTACGTCACAAATCATCCCCCGAAGCTAACCTAATCATCAAAACTCACATCCGAGCCTTCTAACTATATAGTCAACTTTCAGTTGACTTTTCCAAAATAAGCTTTCTTCTAAGAGGCTAAGTGCCTCATTTCCAACTAAAACCAATTCAATTCTATCCGATTCATTCAAATACTGATATTGAAACATAGAGAAACATAATATGGGGGAAACAGGGTAGGTCGTCACACTTCCCAAATGTCGTAAACCCGATTTCGCGAGAGAAAGGAGGCATCGACAGCATGGCGACTCTGCTGTGGATTCTTTAGACTTTTACCACTGTAAGTTATATATAACTTTACTGTTTTCTTTATTGATTTGTTTAATGCCTTTATTCGAATCTGACTTGTTTTTTTGTTTCTTTTTTTCTTTAACGCTTTCATTTAGTGTTTTCCTTCAATACCGTTGTAATTTTTGAGCAATTATTGTAATCATTGTGAACGTGAAAATACGTGATAATATGTTACATTCTTGTAATTGCATCTTCAACATCATATTCCACTCGTGCCAAACTAATACCATAGCAACGCTTGATGAGTTGCTGCGCTCTTCCAATATTATTACCCTTAAATTTTGGCAAAGGCGTATTTGCGGTAAAACTAGTCGATCAGCGGTGCAGTCGATGGTTCCGTGCTTTTTCCTCTTGAGTTGTCTGCTCAAGGGTACTGGTCTTATGCTTTCCACATAATGAGTCAGTTATGCTGTCCACTGTGAAACCTAGTCGAGTCAGTTATGCTGTCCACATAATGACTCTTTATGATAGCCTTATCCAAAGTCCACCAGTTTCCCCTAGGACCCAAACGAAGAACACCATACACTGTGCATTTATTTGGAGAACTAAATGCTATTTATGCCAATTGTTGATTTAAATAGACGAGTCTGGCGGGGGTAAGGGACTAACACTTTGTTTTACAAAAAATGAGGCACGAAATCCCCAGATTTGGCATGGTAACCCTTATTCACCCGAGGTTGCTAAGATGGTGGGAGGACCTTCATTCCAGTGACCAGACTCTTGTCCGCAAGCATTTGGGAAACTTACCCTCTCTTTTGAAAATTCAGCAAGACAACAAAATCATAGAGGTTGCGACCTTATTCTGGGACAGTGATAGATCAGTATTTCGATTTGGGGACCTTGAAATGACCCCTCTACTCGAGGAAATAGGAGATTAGCCGGTATTCCTTGGGAGACTCCGGGTTTGCTCATGCTATAAAACCGCAAGGGTAAGGGTTTCTTCAAAATGATGGGGTTGAGGAAAAATTTAGATTTGACTTGCTTGAAGGACTTCTATATTCCTTTCGACTACCTTTACTAGAGGTACAGTCATAGCAAGTCCTACCTCACCTATCCAGATGAATTCACCCTCACATCATTGGGGCATATCCATAGGAGAGTTTTCGTCTTCATGTTCTGGTTCCTGGGAATAATAGTGTTTCCCATGAAGAAGGCTAGGATCCATACCATACTAGCCATGGTCACCAAGACACTAATGGAGGGGATTGAAGGGCAACCTTTTAGCATAGTGCCTATGATTGTTGCTGAGATCTACCGAGCTTTGGAAAATTGTCAACGAGGGGCCAGTCATTTTGAAGGTTGCAACTTACTACTCCAACTCTGGCTTATAGAGCATATCCAAAAGGGATGATACCGTCAAGAGCTTCTGCGAAGGCCGTGGAATGATCATATAGCCTTTAACCATCCCAATAGAATGAACTATATGCCTGATATGTTCGCTCGGCCGGGGGATGCTCGAGGATTGGTAGAGTTGTTTGAAAACTTGAAAGAAGACAAGGTGCAGTGTATGTTCGAATGGTTCCCCACTGGATAGTTCATCATCCGCTCTCGGGACGCTCTATTCCTCACACTCATTGATCTGAGGGGAACTATCCCTATGTCCCTCTCCGAGTCATGAGGCAGGCAGGCAGGAGGCAAGTCGTACCAAAGGTGGAGAAGATGAGTCATTTCAGGGCTGATTTCCAAGACGACGATAGCCCATACAAATGTCAAGCTCAACACATGTGGAACAGTAATATCATCCTGGAGAAGGATTCCATAGATCCTGACAGATATCATGTCGGCGACACCTCATACTATCCAGGTTGGCTAGAAGAAGATCATGCTGGGTTAGGACAGCCCGGATCTGTTCGAGGTCACAGGGTCATCGATGAAAGGGCTGAAATACATGTTAAGTACAATCAGTTGCACAAAAGGATCAGGGAGTGCGAGAGTGAGCATCAGGAGATTCAAGAGGCCAATCAAAAGTTCATCGAGGAATGGAAGGAATGGCTGTCAGAGCCAACAAACGCCTAGAGCATTTGGAGTAAGCGTTAGTAGAGCTAGAAGAGAAGTTCATCCGAAGGATCGAGAATTTCCAAAATGCCTAGGGAAATGAAGGAGGACATTTGGCTAGGGCTTATCTGCTGCTGGGATTGTGTGAGCTGGTGACGCTGTTTGATAGAGCCAAAGATGCCGAGTTTGGGGAAGGTCCTTCTGAGACCAAATAGATAGGAGTTTCTTTTCTTTTTCGCTTTGAAAAGTAATAAGGCCAATGGCCATTAGTAATATTTTACTTTATGCAATTTTAGTGTCGTTTTGGGATTCGTCTTATTTTTATCAATAAAATGAGGCATTTAGCATTATAAGTTCTCCAAATCAACTTGTCGCTAGGCCTACCTTGGGCACAACGAGGCACCCAATTGAGGACACGATTTATATTCTTGTACTGTGTGTTTAAATATTGCACTATTGTTCCTCATAATCCGTACTAACTTGTTACCTTTTTTGTTTTTACTTTTATTTTTATTCCCCTCCCCAAAAGGTTAATTCGTGCATTCTAGCATTGTCATCCCACTCCACAAGATCTAAAGGCCCTCTACCTCCTCCTCCTCCAAGTCCTATCAAAAACAGGGGCAAAGCAAAAATGGAAGATTTGAACAACGTCAGAAAGGAGAACTCAGCTGAAAGGGTAGAGGTTCCTCAAGGTATTCAGGTGTCCAAAGAAAGTGCCGCTCAGCTTGAACAAAAGCTACTGAAATTTCAAGAAGAACTAGACCAAGTTCGGAACTTGGCAAGTCTGTCATTCTCCCTCACAACTCCAGACATCAACTTTTCCAATGCTCAACACCCCATACCTCCACAGAACATCTCGAAGCCGCAGAAACAACCCGGTACTCATCAAAATTGCAACACATGTCACAAAAACACTCCATTCCTAATCCTTGAACCATTAAATGATCATCCCCACCACATTCCCATATATGTGAAAACCACGCCACAATACACTTAACCCATTACAAACACACCAAAATCTGATGACAAAGATTCTCTCATCAAGAACCTAGCGGCCGAGCTCAAGAAACTGACTAGCCGAGTCCAGGGCATCGAAGGAAACAAATGCATTGAAGGGCTAAATTATGAGGATCTTTGCATTCAGCCAGACGTCGAACTCCCCGAGGGTACAAACCTCCCAAAATCAAAATGTTTGACGGCTCCGGGGATCCTAGAGTCCATTTAAGTACATACTGTGATAAGCTGGTCGGTATAGGAAGAGATGAGAAGATCCACATAAAACTCTTCATGAGAAGTTTGAAAGGCGATGCGCTATCTTGGTACATTAGCCAAGATCCCAATAAGTGGAGAAGCTGGGTTGGAATGGCGTCCGATTTCATGGACATGTTCAAGTTCAATACAAAAAATGCAGCAGATATCTTCTACATCCATAATCTGAAAAAGAAACCCACTGAGACATTCAGCGAGTATGCTACTCTATGGAAATTCGAGGCTGCTAAGGTCAGGCCGGCCTTAGAGGAAGAATAGATGTACTGATTTTTCATCCGAGCTCAGGATCCGCAGTATTATGAGAGGTTAGTGTTGATAGAGGGCCAAAAATTCTCTAATATCATCAAGCTAGGAGAAAGGATTGAGGAAGGCATTAAGAGCGGTATGGTCACTAATTTCGAGGCACTGCAGGCTACCAACAAAGCCCTACAATCAGGTGGTATGGCCAAGAAAAAGGATGTTAGTGCTATGATGGCTGCACAAAGAACCAAGTCCCCAGTAAAATACCAAGCCTACCCGGTACCCCCTCTCACACACCAGCCTATTCCCAATTACCAAGCACCTCCGCCCTCTTACCCAATTCCATCACCTGCTTACCAATCATCTCCTACCTCATCAAGACATTCCCAACCTGCACCCATCTACCAAGCCAATAATGCTCACTACCAATCACCTCCCGCCTGCCAAAATTTCCCCAGACCATGCCTTAACTTCGATCGTAGACTTCCCAAGCAATACACCGCCATCGCCGAGCCAATCGACCAACTATATGAAAGACTCAAAGCTGCTGGTTACGTCACCCCAATCCCTGCCATAACTCCTGAAAATCCTTCCCAGTGGGTCAATCCAAAAAAACCTATGTGTACCATTCCGACATGAAAGGGCATACCATTAATGAGTGCCGATCTCTGAAAGACAAAATCCAAGCTCTAATTGACAACAAAATCATCATGGCTAAAGAACATGCTCCTAATGTTCGAAACAATCCCTTGCCTGATCATAAGGGTAGTGGTGTGCACATGATCGAGGTAGAAGATGGTTGGGACCCTAAGCGGTTAATTGGATTAATTGCCAAAGGTGACGAGCCCAAGAAACCAACCGTCACATTGAATCCAATTATAGTCCAGATCCAGCCCTCTGGGGATGTTGAAGTAAACATTTTTGTGCCTCTCGAGCTTGAAACATTGTCTTCCAAAAGGACTGCAGAGCCCATTGAGATGGAGTTTGGGTCTCCAAAAGTACCATTTGAAGTTGCTGTGTTGCCACCCAAAACGAGAGTGCCCATTCCTATAGCGATGTCAGCAGTAATGCCATTCCATACATAGGCCATACCTTGGGATTACACCGCCGAGGCAAGAAGGAAGGGAAAAACTAGGTCTGGAGAAGCGATCACAGCGCAGGGTATGACCAAGACTGGCAAAATTTATTCCCTGGAGCACTTAGTTGAATTAAGTAACCAGGCCTCTGGACGGCCTATTGAAACTGGACCTGATGATCTCTGGCGGAAGGTACAGGCAAAAGAGTACTCAGTTGCTGATCAATTAAATAAAACATTAGTGCAGATCTCTATTCTAGCTCTACTACAGAGCTTCGAGGCATACAAGAACGCCCTGATGAAGATACTGAGTGAGACATACATACCCATCAATATAACTGGAGGAGAGATGGAAAATATGGTCGGGCAGATATTGTAGAGTCATAAGATCACTTTCCACGAGGATGAGTTGCCCCCTGAAGGTTTAGGACACAACAAAGTATTGCACATCACTATGCAATGTGAAGACTATTTCATCACCAGAACTTTGATTGATAGAGGGTCCAGCCTCAACATTTGTCCATTGATGACCCTCAGAACATTGGGGAAGAGTCTACATGAAAACAAGGATGGAGCTATCAACGTCAAAGCTTTTGGCGGTTCCCAAAGGGACACTATTGGGGAGATCAATTTATGTCTGCAAATGGGGCCAACTTGGTTCGATGTTGATTTTCAAGTAATAGACATCCCAGCATCCTACAACTTACTACAGGGATGACCTTGGATCCACACCGCTGGAGTCGTAGCCTCAACCCTGCACCAGGAAATGAAGTTCGAGTGGAATCACCAAGAGGTGATTATTCATGGTGACGGGAGTAACCCCATATACAGTCGTCAAATCATCCCGGCGATTGAAGGGGAAAGGAAGCTAGAAGGATAAACCTACCACCACATTGAGCAAGTCAATGCCGTGGACAAATATAAATGGTGGGATAACAAGATAGAGAGTATATTGAATTGGAGCGCGTATGAACCTGGCAAAGGGCTCTGCAAGAATCTCTAGGAAATTACCAAGCCTATCAGACTGAAGAAGCATGGCACCACTTTCGGGTTAGGGTATGGATATTCTTGGCGAGAATTGAGGAACTGGTCACCACCATGGTATGGCCCTTATTATCCGCTGGAGCACCCGATACCCCGCCTGGAGCAGACTTTCCAGCCAGTAGACGTCCTATACGGGTCAGAGGAAGATGAAACATTGGCCGAAATGAAGAACCTGTTCTTGGAAGATGATGATATGGATTGTCACGTCATTCTTGAGGAGGAAGGTGAGGAAGGCCCTTCC
The DNA here is from genome assembly GCA_026770625.1 of Nicotiana glauca. NCBI lineage: Eukaryota > Viridiplantae > Streptophyta > Magnoliopsida > Solanales > Solanaceae > Nicotiana > Nicotiana glauca. Next base: position 7,777 of record MU738228.1, read on the forward strand.
ATACAGGTGGTGAACCGAGCAGAGCGCCTCAACAATTGGTCCATCAGAACCGCCAAGGCCTGGAGAGCTTCGGGGTAGCAAGGATGAACAAAGCATTATGCATTATCTTTTACTTTTTGCTAGTTGGTTTTCCTTCAGTATTATCTTTGCATTTTGAAAAGAGCTCCAATGTTCAAAGCAATTTTTGTCATTTATCAAAGCATTTTAGTTTTTATAAATCTCGCTCTTATTATTTATTTTCTCTGCCATTTACTTTACTTTACATGGCATTACTATTACTTATCTTTATGAACAGATGAATGTGACATGTGACGAGATAATGAAACAAACAGACATAGACTCAGAAGAGGATTAGATGCCAGAAGAGGTCGTTAAGGCTGGATCCGCTGAAGTACATCTTGCAGAAGCCCATGCCCAGGGGCAAGCTGGCCAAATGGCAAATTCTATTGAGTGAGTATATTGTCTACGTGATTCAGAAAGCGATCAAAGGACAAGCACTAGCCGATTATCTTACCGAAATCCCCGTGGGCGGAGAATACGAGCCTCTAAGGACGTATTTTCCCGATGAGGAGGTTTCTTTCATAGGAGAAGACATTGTAGAATCCTATGATGGCTGGGGAATGTTTTTCGACGGAGCAGCAAACTTTAAATGCGTTGGCATAGGAGCAGTCCTAGTATCAGAAATAGGTCAACATTATCTGGTGTCCGCTAAACTCAAGTTCCCATGCACCAACAACATGGCCGAGTATGAAGCCGGCATCTTAGGGCTCAAGTTGGCCATTGATATGAACATTCAGGAGTTACTAGTGATCGGGGATTCAGACTTGCTCATACATTAGGTTCGAGAAGAGTGGGCAACCAAGAATTCTAAAATACTCCCATACTTGCATCATGTACAAGAGTTGAGGAAGATGTTTACAAAGATAGAATTCCGGCATGTTCCTAGAGTTCAGAATGAGTTCGCTGATACATTGGCCTCCGTCATCCATGATTCAACATCCAGATAAGAACTTCATTGATCCTATCCCGATAAAAATCCAGGATCAACCTGCTTACTGTGCTCATGTCGAGGAAGAAGCATAAGGAAAACCACGGTTCCATGACATTAAGAAGTATCTATCAACAGGAGAGTATCCAGAACTTTCAAACGCTACTCAAAAGTGCACACTGCGGAGGTTATCCAATCACTTCTTTTACAGCGGAGGAATCCTGTATATGAGGACTCCCGATTTGGGATTACTAAGGTGTGTCGAAGCAAAGGAAGCATCCAGGTTGTTTGAGGAGGTTCATGCAGGGACCTGTGGCCCACATATGAATGGTTTCATCTTAGCGAAGAAAATACTCCGAGCTGGTTATTTATGGATGACTATGGAGACAGACTGTATCCAGTATGTTCGGAAATGCCATCGTTGCCAGATCCATGCAGACATGATAAAGGTTCCTCCTAACGAGCTCAATGCAACAAGCTCACCATGGTCGTTCGCCGTTTAGGGGATGGATGTCATTGGACCTATCGAGCCTGCTGCATCAAACGGGCATAGGTTCATTCTAGTGGCAATTGATTATTTCACCAAATGGGTTAAAGCAGCATCATATAAGGCGGTAACCAAGAAGGTTGTGGCAGACTTTGTCCGCGACTGTATCATTTGCCGATTCGGCATCCTAGAGTCAATCATCACTGATAATGGTTCCAACCTCAACAGCGACTTGATGAAAGCAATGTGTGAGACATTTAAGATTAAGTACAAGAATTCTACAGCCTACAGACCTTAGATGAATGGAGTCGTAGAAGCGGCCAATAAGAACATTAAGAAGATACTGAGGAAAATGATAGAAAAACACAAGCAGTGGCATGAGAAGCTATCATTTGCTCTATTGGGGTACCGTACCACAGTCTGCACATCCACTGGGGAAACTCCTTATATGTTGGTTTACGGTACCGAGGCTGTCATCCCAGTTGAAGTAGAGATTCCCTCCCTGAGAATTATGTAGGAAACAGAACTTGAAGATGCAGAATGGGCAAAGAGTTGTTATGAACAATTAGCCCTTATGGACGGGAAAAGACTGAATGCAGTTTGCCATGGTCAGCTTTATCAGAACAGAATGACTAGAGCCTTCAACAAGAGAGTCAGGCTAAGACGATTCACTCCTGGGCAGTTAGTATTGAAGAAGATTTTTCTGCACCAAGACGAAGCCAAAGGGAAATTCTCTCCCAACTGGCAAGGTTCGTACATGGTTCACCCGGTTCTAACCGAAGGAGCCCTCATACTTGCAGAAATGTACGGAGAAGTTTGGCCAAAGATGATCAATTCAGATGCAGTGAAGCGATACTATGTGTAATCATTATGATTTCTTTATGGTGTAATTTGAACTACGTCTGACCTAATTCCCATTTAAGAGGGGATAGGTAGGCAGTCTTATGGGTTCAGTCACAATTCAATAAAATTTTCATTTCCCCCGATATTGAAAACTGGGGCAGAATTTTGAGGAGGACCCTCAAAATTCCAAAGATGATCTTCGCGAATCATCACACGCAGCCGTCAAAGGCACCAGCCCAGTAAACTGGGGCAGAATTTTGAGGAGGACCCCCAAAATTCCAGAGCAAAAGAGGTTACAATATCTTGAACCGTGTCGCAGTCATCGGTTCATCTAAAATCATTTTATCTGTTATGTATTTACATTATATTTTTATTATTTTGCTAAATCATGCATGGCTATTTTCAAAATAGCTTTGGTTAGAAACGCTACCCCAAATGAAAGCAATAGCCGAGTAGGACAAGAGAGGTCCACGAGAAGACGAACTAACCTTCTCCCTTTACAAAACTCATAATTTTTCTTTGGATGTAGGCACCCCAGACATAAAGTCATCAGATACGATTACAAACTCACATTTTTCAGGAATACGACTCTCAAAATCATTGTCCATTTACAAGTGCTATCCGCGCACGCATTCCCAGCAGCCACAATGACAGCTAACTGTCAGCTATCACCTCTCAGTTAATAGATTTCGTTACTTTTCGCCTTTATTCATTGCATTGCATAAGGCTAATTTTCTGCCTTCTGAGTATAAGCACTACCTCCATCCTTCATTTCCTTGCATTGCATAAGGCTACCATTCTGCCTTTCGAGACTAAGCACTGTCTCCATCCTGCATTTCCTTGCATTGCATAAGGCTACCATTCAGCCTTTCGAGACTAAGCACTATCTCCATTCTGCATTTCCTTGCATTGCATAAGGCTACCATTTTTCCTTTCGAGGTTAAGCTTTGCCTCCATCTGCATGGCTGAAAGATCGCTAACTTTATTTAAATCCTGCATGGTTGAAAGATCACCAACTTTATTTAAATCCTGCATGGCTGAAATACCTCTATTTTATCTCTCTTGCATGGCTGAAATACCGCCACCTTTTAGTTATGTCTTGCAATCAGCTGAAATATCGCCAAACTTTATTTAAATTCCGCATCGGCTAAAATATCGCCAACTTTATTTAAATCTCGGTATCGGCTGAAAGATCGCCAGTTATATTTAAATCCCCATCATCATCTATACTTATGCTTTTTGTCGCCTGAAACATCGCCAGTTACATCTTTCTACCTCGGCTGAAATATCGCCAGCTTTATTTGAATTTCTATCAGCTGAAATATCGCCATTTACATTTTCTACATTGGCTAAAATATCTCCAGCTTTATTTAAATTTTTGTCGGCTGAAATATCGCCATTTAGATTTATCCTTCACATTAGCTGAAATACCGCCAAATCTTGCATTTCATGGGCTGAAATACCGCCAAATCTTGCATCTCATGGGCTAAAATACCGCCAAACTGTCTAAGGGTGTCATTGTTCGGAGGCACCATTTTCATAGCTCGAGACGCCATGTCATGGCCCGAAGACCCCGCTTTATATCTTGCACATCATTATTCAAAGGAATCATGGTTCAGAGGTACCATTGTCATAGCCCGAAAACATCATTTCATAACCTGCGAATCCTTTATTATACGCTTCATGGCCCAGGACGTCATGGTCTGAGGACGTCATCCTAACCGTCCAAAGGCAGCATTCATGGTCCAATAGGAACTTGCATCACGTTTAAATTCTGCACGATATGATTATATTACTCAATTGCAGGTACATCAGCTAGCAATGGCCATTATAGCAGGAGTGATCCCGCTCCAGTGTCCGCAACCCATCAGTCCCTGACCACCTTTCCCAACCTAAATATTGCGTCCATCTCTTCAAAAACCTCCATCGGCATACTCCGTCGATGTATCCCGAACTACATATGAACTGATTACTGTAAAACCAGGGATATGTAGGTGGCTCAGAAACCAGAGCTCGGTCAAAACCTTTGCAAGCCGTTTCTCTCGGTCAAAATTGGTCATCATATCTTTACTCAACAACTCTTTCATCCTTCCCGGTTAAAGAGGGGCAGCTGTTGATACCTAATTTTTCCCTATGTATTTATATGTACTCAAAATATTCTCAAAAGAGTATGTATATGCATATATAGGCATATCCAACAGTTTTTTGTATTTTTTCCTTATTTTTAAAGATTTTTAAATCAATTTGTTGTCTATTTTAATAGTACAAAATTTAATAATTATTACCAAACTATCATTTTGGGTGAATACCCTATTTTAATTCTCATATTTACACCAAGGTATAATTGAGGTGATATTTTATAAAATTTATTTGGTATTTTAAAAGCTAAATTGCTATAATTGCAATTATAGCCTATTTTTCGATTAATAGTGTTTTATAATTACAAAATCGCTCCCAGTTTTTTCTAATTAACATTTATATGTTATTAATCAATTTAGTGCTTTTAATTGGTTTTGAAATTTAGTTTAACTATTTTTATTAAAATAAAAGGGAAGAAATGGTTGTTTAACGTTTAGCCTCGTCCATTTCAATTATAACACCTTTACATTCCAATTTTAACCACAAATTGAACACCAATTTCAACCCCAAAATCCTTGACCCAATCTTCAAATCACTCGACCCATACCCAATTAATCAACCCGGTCCAGTCTTGATCTGATCTGAGTCGTTGATCAAACGAGGTCAATGGCCCAGATTTGATTTCCCTAATTAAATCCAATTACCCCCCTAAACCCATCATTTCATATAGACCATCTTTCTCTCTATATCGTCTCTCCCTCTCCCTTCTTTCTAGAACCTTCTGGTTCTCTCTTCTCCAATGAACTCCATCGCCTCTCCGGCCACCTCCAATCTTACCCCATTCGACCATCAACCGCCATGAAACCCTAGATCACTGGTTCTCTCTGTTTTTGATACCCCAAAACCCCACCATGTGAATCAGTCCCTAAAAAGTTCTGCCGAGTTTGTTTTCGGCCATCTTTGGCCACCTCTCTTCAACCCTAAGGCTCCGTTGGGCTTCTCACCGTCTTATTCAGCATCTCTAGGACCTTCAAGGTTTGTGGACAACGGTGGTTGAGACCTAGGGTTCCTGCTCTTGTTACTCGTTGGTTCTCCGGTGTGATCTCAGGCAAAATCACACCTATATGCCACGTTCTATGAAGTTTCGACAGGTTCTCTCCACTTCTAGGGTTTCCTCTTTTTAAAACCTTAACTCTCTCCTGAATCTCTCAAAAACAATGCTATTTTCATGTTTTCCTCTATGTTCTTCTTATTTTCAAGTTTATTCTAAAAGATCTTTTACTTTGAACTACCTATTACTTTCTTTGAAAATTAGGGTTTCTTAGGTTTCTTTATGCATGCCTCGACTGATTTTCCTTATGATTAAAATCTTTTCTTTGTTTATTCTGACTAATTCTATGCTCTTACTGACTCTGCTGAAAAACCCTAATTTCTAGAAAATGTTCTTCGTTTGATTATGTGTGTTAGCATGTTCCTTTGCTCCGATTATATGTGTTAGCCTAATTTCCTTTGCCTTGTCTCTATGTGTTAACCTATTTTCTTCGTGTGATTGCGTGTACTAGCCTGATTTTCTTTGCTTTGGTTCTGTCTGCTAGCCTATTTGCTTGACTCTTATTAATGTTTCATGATCACCATGCTTCGAATATGTCCTGTTGAATCTTAACTTGTTTTCACTATCTCTGAGTAATTGTGTTTGTTCTTCTCTTGTTCCTCTTCCGTCTATATAACTAATTTTGCTCGCTACTTTTGTTCATTCACCTCTATTTATATGTTAAAAATGCAGAATCATGACTTCACTTGATTTATTCTGATTTTTCCCTAATTGGCTGGTAATTCAAAAACTTTCTTTTTAAAAAAAACCTAGCATTTTACTCGCCCGTTTGAATTAATTGGTCTTGTTACCTTATTTGTTATAGTACTCTGTTCTTTTAAGCCTTTCCTTAATAGGATTTTTCTGAATTTGGTCTTAATTGGCTACTATATGCAATACTGAATCTTGATTCCTTCCTTATTTATTTGTATACTGATTTTTCCTACTTGCCTTATATGGTGCTGAATATTTTTGTTTGATTTTGATTCCCTTAATTAATGGGAGTACTTCCTTGATTCTTTAATTAATTGATTCTGAGTTCTTCACCTAACATATTTCTGTGATTTTTACCTTATTTGTACTACCTATTTTCAACTATAAATACTCTAAGCCTTTTACACAAACACATGACAGTCTTCTGACTTACACACCACTGAACACTTTCAAATCTGCATTCTCTCTTGCTCTCTTACTCTATTACTATTCTTTGCCCCTGGTTAATATTAGCCGGCTGAAAGCCAAGGCTAATATAGTTACTACCTTTGTCTTTGCATCCTGCTTTTGCTCTTTTACTGGTATGTCCTGATTAATTTTTCAAGCCTCACACCAATGTGTTTATTTTTGTTTCAGTTCATTCTCTTTGTAATTTTCTTCTACTTATGCTTCTCTTGCTCAATGTGTGATTGAGTCTTTGCTTCAATAGTTCACATGTCTTCTGATTTACATGTTAAGTCTGACTTTGTTTACTCCTAATTTTATTTGCTATGCCTATGTCCTGTTTTCACACATTAGCATGCCTAACTTTGCTGCTTCCCAATCCCCTGAGTCCCCTGATGCTGTGTAGTCCTGTTCATTAAACGTGTATCCCTTTAGTATTGTGTGATCTATTTCCTCCCTTTCCCCATGATCATTGAATGCAATCTTATGCTACTGTTTCTGTTGTTTCTTTCCAAACAAACCCCTTATTTTCTTAAAACTCTTCTTTTAAACACTTCTTCCTGCACTTCACATTGGGGGTGAATAGTGAATATGGGAAGGGTTATGCATGCTTAGTATAAATCATGGGTAGAAAACATGCTTATAGGATTTTATTTATTTATTTGTGCAACGGATAACCTATATAGGTCATGCATCTCATTCATTAGAGACCCTGCTTTCCGTTTTTTATTTTCAAATTGTCATTACGCTCATCCTGTGACCATGATCGGTTAATAACCATCGAATAACTAACAACAAGCCAAATAACTTGTCATTACTGCATTGGCATATAGAAATCATGTTCTTAGGAACTGTTATGTGCATTAGATATCCTGCCTATAAGACTTATCACTTGTTCGAGTTGCAGTGGTTAATTCATGTTAGTCCAGAAACCGTGTTAAAATATGGCTAAGCAATTTGAAATGTTTTCTTCAAATACCTTACCACGCGTAACTTTATAAATTAGAATCAAATAGGGGTATGTCCATTCCTTTATAATAATCAGACAATGTATAACAACGGCTAGGCAAACCTTAGGCCCATTAAGAACTGATCAGTTGTGTGTTTATTAGCCTAAAACTCACCAACTTCTTTAAGTTTAAACTCTGTGTTCCTATTCTTGTTTTGATTTTCTGAAGTTTACTGAGCCTTTCCTTAAAACAAACTCTGCTAAAAATGATTTTTAAAATAACGCGCCTATTTACTAAGCTTTTGATTTTTTTTATGACTTCAAATCCCTGGGTTATCAATCTCTGCCTAGAATCATGCTATTATTGTTAATACTTTAGTTTTAACCACCGTAAAAGTCCCTATCTTTTTTAGACCTTAATTATGTTTAAGTCATGCTACTTATGTGTTTTGTTTGAGGAGGTGTACATGGGCCTTTACATGTTTATATGCTTCCCCCAACATGCAGTATGTGTGTTGTACGTCGCTTTAGATTTTTGTCCATTGAAATCAATCATCCTAATATCCTACCCTATAGGATTATTAGTCCTAAGTGCCTCCCAGACTGATAGGATAAGGCGGGTAATAGCATGCAATAGGTAAAACAAGACCATTCTGCGTTCAATACCTTAACGGGGTGGGAAAGGGTAGATATGGATATGATGACCGGTGCGATAATATCTCATGTAGCCCCTCTTTAGAGGAACAATTACTGGGTATTGCATTGACGTGATCCATATTAATCATAAACCTAGGACCCCCTACCTTTTACTTGCTTTTGTTTTTTTTGAATTGTCTAAATCTTTTCCATAAAATTCTTGCCCTCTTTACGTTTACTCAAGTTTCAACTTACTTGCAATATTGTATGCAAATCCCTTCTATTTGAGCCTTTAATTGCCTACCTGCAGTCTTTATGTGGAATTATCTTGTATGCTTGTTTGTATCTAAAGTCACAATATAGCATGGTCGGGAACCACACTAGTGGATCTTGAGGGGTGCCTAACACCTTCCCCTCGAGATAATTTCTAGCCCTTACCCGAACTCTGGTTTTCAAA
>MU738228.1:20484-39738 GCA_026770625.1 Nicotiana glauca
GCGACTCTTCAATTCCAAAACCCAATTCCCAAACGGGAATAGAGTTTTCTTCTCAAATGTCGTAAACCCGATTTCACGAGAAAAAGGGGGCGTCGACAGGTGCAGCTATTGAGTGGTACCCTAGCGCGATTAAGAATCTTGCGAGCTGGGTTTACTAGCTTGATTCAATCTACCCGTATGATAAGTGCATATGGCGTGATCTGGCCAAGGCCCAATAGGAAGCAAATAACCACGGTGAAGCTTTTCTTATGCCGCACTTGGGCTTGTTACAGGAGGTACACCTTGCCCGTACATCTGGGGAGGCGGGTACCTCAAGTCTTGAAAAGGAGAAGAAGAGAAAGAGAAAATCACCGATCGAATCCTCAAAGCCGAAGAAGGCAAAAGCTAAAACACCAAAGGTTTATTTAGTGGCCCTAACTTTAGAAGCAGTGGAGGGCCCCCGAGCTGGGGGCGAGGAGAAGGGTGACTCCCTGCATATGCCCCGGGGAGGAGGAAATGTGTCTGCTTTGGATTTTGCTGAGCCGATGGCTGTTGAGCTGAAGGCTGTTGAGCCGAATACTTCCAAACCAGAGGTTGATGATGTTATCCCACCTCTGGCCAAGGGGGTTCGCGAGGGTGGTTTTGTATTAAGCCAATCAACGGCCATAACATTTCCCGAGCCGAGGGGCATTCAGTAGATGAGTTAAGTGGCTCCAGCTCTAAGGCTCCCTAGAAGAAAGAGATGGCCCCGATCGATCCAGCCGGGGTTATTGATATTGGTAATTCTCCGCGGGGTTCGGCATCCTCTTCGAGGGAGGTAAGGGATGCCCGTAATAGAGAGACTTATGATTTGGGGGTATTTCTTGGGGGAAATGTCATACTTGAAGGATTCTTCACTCGGGTCGAAGAAAACCATGAGCTTAACGCCTCGCTCATTTTCGAGGAAGTCGAGAGGCTACGTAAACAGTTAGTCTTTTGTTGACTCTGCTCTGAGTTTTGATGTTTTCATGCTATAATGCTTTACAATCGAACCCTAACTAATCCCAAACCGAGTCGACCCGCTATGCCGAATAGTGTGAGAAGCTCTCATCAGAGGCCGTCGAGCTCAGGGCCCTTTTTACTAAAAAGGAGGAAGAACTTACTGAACTTTGGACTCATTTTAAGACGGTGTCTCGAGAGCGGGCCGATCTTGCTGAGCAGATAGCACAGTCTTCACATGTTTTTATTTCCACACATGTTTGACTTTAGCATTTTAACAACCTTGGGTTAATCTTTGTAGCTTGAGTAGAAAGATGTCTTGATGATGGAAGGGCTCGGAGCCAGGGATACTGAGATTCTCGAACTCAAGCAGTGCGTGGATGAGACAGCTACCGAAAGAGATGCCCTTCAAGAGAAGCTGACCTCGATCGAGTATCATCTTCAAGACCCGTGGGAGGATAATAGTAATTATAAATATATCTATGTTGAATCGATCATCGAGCTATCTGTAGCCATGTTTGAAGCCGATGCGCTCATATCATCGTATCGAAAAGATGCTGCTACCGTAAATGCTCGAGCCAGGAAGGTATCTGATGAGGCCGATATTGTGTTGACCCAAGCCCTGGAGCTTGCCCGATTGAAGTCTCGGAGACAGGCTCTCGAGGATGCATACGCAGGGGACATTGATTTGTCTGTTGATATCGAGAAGGTGAAAACCCTAGAGGAAGAGTCGGAAGCGCTTCCTTCTTCTGATGATGGTTTAGTGAGTGGTCCGACCAGCGGGTCTGGGGAAGACGAAGGTGAAGGTGAAATCCCTGAGGAGGAAACCGTTGATATGCCAAGGGTCGAGAGCCAAACTCTTGAAGGCACCAATTTTTAGGGAGCTTCGTACGGTCAAGTGACCCCGGTGACAGATTAGGCTTTTATTTCTCCCCCTCTCTTAAGTGCTCTTGTAAATATGTATTTTATATATAAGAATTTCTTTATTTTGCCTTTTATTCGTTTTGATTCCAAGTGTATCACTCTAACTATTAGCTCTGGTACTAGACCCCGAATATAAAAAAACCCTTAGGTTTTTAATTGATTGAGAGCCTGGACTCAATTTTTGAAACAAAGCTAGCCCTTTTAGGCTTTGTTGATAGTCCCTAAGTGAGAATTTTCTCAAACTCAGGTAGCCTTTGGACTCAACAACCCGGTGAGCGTTCATTTGCTTATCTAAAAATCAGGATAGCTTTTAGGCTTTTACAAAAATTCCCCGAGTAAGGGTTCGTTCGGACTTCGGTAGCCCTTACTAGAATGAGGATTTGGCTGCAATTAAAGTAAATATAGCCTTAAGGTTTTATAGATATTCCCTGAGTGAGACCTGACTCGAACTCGGGCAGCATTTGAGCTTAATAATTAAGTGAATGTTTGCTCGAACTAGGAGTAAATATAGCCCTGAGGCTTTATTAATAGTCCCTGAATGAGAGCTTTCTCGAACTCGGGTAGCCCTCGGGTTCTTTAGGCTGGACCTTAGGCTCTTATGCATTGGCCCTTAGGTTCTTTAGACTGGCTCTTAGGCTCTTTAGGCTGGCTCTTAGGCTCTTACGCATTGGCCTTTTGGCACTTTTCAAGTTGGGTCGATGTGATGCCTTGGCATGTTTTATCTTCGTCCGACTCTTTAACGGCTCAAACAAGAGCCTCGATTATGAGTCGATATGTGTTGATAGTTGAGTACCTCGGGAAGCTTGCTCGAAGGTTGAGTTTTCAAAACTTTTTTATCGAAGGCTAATTTTTTTCAAAGCCTTTTTATTGTTTGAAGCTGATATTATTGAAGCTCCTTTGCTTATGCCGAAGGTAGCCAGATTAATCGATTTTTTTTGAAGTATTTTCGAAATATTTGGAGGCGTTTAGTTTTATAGCGGTAGTCGGACGTCTCCAAGTCATGTTAGTTCGACCGTGGTCTTTATGTTTGGCCATAGCATTTAGTCCCTATGTGTGTTAACCTTGGCGTCTATATTGAGGGTATGCCTTTTTAAGGGTTGTATAAGTTTGATATATAGCCTTGGCCTTAATATCAGGGTTATGCCTTTTTAAGGTATTATAAATTTGGGCGCACCTTGTTAAGGTCTTACATATTTAATGTAGCTTCACTGTGGTCTTACGAGCTTGATATTGCCTGATCAAGGTATTACGAATTTGTGTTTTTGAGGGCCTGATGAGCTGGTTGTCAATGACAGTCCCCGAATATTTGAGAGCTTCTGGCCCTTAAGCCGCCTTATGAGAAAGTAGTGAACTTCTTTGAGGCGTAGTGTTTTTTGATAAGAAAAGGGGGCTTCCTCAATTACTTGATATATGCATGTATGTTTTTTTTTGCCTTTGGAGGCTCGATTATTTTACATGGACACGATTCATTTGACCGTTTTGCCCAATATAATATTCTCCTATCGAGGCCCTCCTAGAAGTAGTTCGGTTTCATACAAGGGGTGGCTTCCTGGGGTGATGCCCCCCAGTATTTGGGGTTGATTGAATAGAAGTGTTGAACACTCGATGAGTTCTCCTTGGGTAGCATATGGATATTGCCTTGTTAAAAACCTCTTCGGTAAAACCCATTTGGGTTAAAACCCGATCGAAGAGAAAAAGAGTGCGACGCATGCTTCATAACCCAAGGTTTTCGAGTCGAAGGGTGGTTTGGCGTCTTTCATCGAACATTTGTAATAAATTAGTGTGATTCATAAAGCAAAAAATGGAGAAGATTATACCTTAGCAGTAATAGTGTTTGAGCATCCATATGTTCCAATTGCTTGGAAGTTGCTCGCCTTCCATGGTGTCAAGTTTGTTTTCCTACTACTCCGAGGATGGTACGGTCCTTCCCAGCTCAGGCCTAGCTTCCCTTTATTTGGATTTCGAGTGTTGAGGGTGACTTTCCTTAGGACTAAGTCACCGGCTCTGAAGTATCGAAGGTTCATTCTCCTATTATAATATCTCCCGATTCTCTATTTTTGGGTGGCCATTCGGACTAGTGAAGCCTCTCCTCGAGGGCTATAGTCATGGCCTCACAGTTCGGGTCCTCAGTGTCATGCCGAAATCTGGTGCTTGGCTCTCCAACCTCGACCGATATCAGAGACTCGGAAATGCATACCAAAGAGAAAGGTGTCTCTCATGTGCTTGACTTCAAAGTTGTTCGGTATGCCCATAATACTTCGGGCAACTCCGTTCTTCATTTTCCCTTCGCATTTTCTAACATCTTCTTCAAGTTTTATATGATGGTCTTGTTCGTGGACTCGGCCTGTCCATTTGCACATAGGTGATAGGGCATTGATAATATTCACTTGATCTTATGATCTTCGAGGAATTTCATCACTTTGCTGCCTCTGATTTGCTACCTATGATCTGCTTCCCATTATCGCATGCAATCTCGGAGGGGATCCCGAATTTGGCAGATGATGTGATCCCAGATGAAGTCAATGACTTCTTTTTCCCTTATCTTTTCGTAGGACTGTGCTTCCACCCATTTTGAGAAATAATCAGTCATAAATAGAATAAATGTAGCTTTACCTGGTGTCATTGGTAGGGGGCTGATAATGTCCATCCCCCATTTCATGAACAACCATGGTGATAAAACTGAATGTAGTTGTTCACCGGGTGGTGGATCATAGACACAAGCCTTTGGCATTTATCACATCTTTGAACGAATTCCTTGGTGTCCTTCTCCATGCTGTCCCAATAGTAGCCTACCCTGATCACTGTTCAAACAAGAGAATTGGTGCCGGAATGGTTACCACAAGTGCCTTCTTGTATTTCTTGATGTACATAATCGGTGTCCCCTAGTCCCAAGAGTACTTCTAGATGTCCATCGAAGGTCCTTTAATATATCTTTCCATTCTTATCGAGTGAAAATTGAGCTGCTTTGGCTCGAAGGGCCCTCGAATCATTTGAATATATGGGAAGCTTCTTGTTTTTCAAATAGTCGATGTATTTACTCCTCCAATACCATGTTAGACTTTTTGAGTTGATCTCGGTGTGTCCTTCTTCAATCACCGACTTGGACAACTAAATAACAGCCCCTAGGAGTATGTTATCTTCTTCGATGGAAGACCCCAGGTTCGAGAGTGCATCGGCCTCACTGTTCTGATCTCGGGGAATGTGGACCAGAGTCCATTCATTGAAGCGATGCAATATGACCTGAATTTTGTCTAAGTATCTTTGCATCCTGTCTTCTCGGACCTCGAAGCTCCCATTTATTTGGTTAACTACCAAGAGGGAGTCGCATTTTGATTCGATGACTTCTGCTCTAAGGCTCTTGGCCAACTTGAGACCTACAATCATAGCCTCATACTCAACCTCGTTGTTAGTGAATTTCGGAGTTTTTATAGATTGCCTAATCATGCCACCCGTAGGCGGTTTTAGAAATGCCAAGCCCGGACCCTTTTACGTTAGAGGCACCATCGGTGAATAAGGTCCATATCTCCGATGATGTGCCCATTTCTAGCAAGAGTTATTTCTCTACCTTGAGCATAAGGGCAGGCGTAAAATCAGCCACGAAGTCTGCCAAAATTTAGGACTTGATAGCCGTCTGAGGTTGATAATCGATATCATAGCCCCCGAGCTCGACGGCCTATTTGGCTCAGACTTGTGCAAGATGTTTTGAAGAGGGTATGTTGTTAAAACACATATACGGCGGCATTGAAAATAAATTTTTTACTTCCGAGATGCACTTATTAATTCAAGAGCTAATTTTTCTAAGTGGGGATACCTAGTTTCAGCAACTCCTAGAGTCCGACCTACGTAATAAACATGGAATTGCGTACCTTGTTCTTCCCGAACCAACACACCACTTACCATTACTTTGGATACAGCCAGATACAAGTATAATGTTTCATCTTCTTTCTGTGTGTGGAGCAAAGGCGGGCTGGAGAGATATCTCTTTAACTAATCTAAAGCGTGCTGGCATTCCGGATTCCACTCAAAGCTATCATTTTGATCAAGGAGAAGAAATGATGACTCCGATATAATGATCTTGAGATGTATCGGCCTAAGGCCACTATTCGCCCAGTCAGCCAATGCACGACCTTCACATTGTTCACCACTGTGATTTATTCAATGGCTTTGATTTTTTCGGGGTTGATCTTTATCCCTATATTTGACACCATTAGTCATAAAAATTTTCCCGATCCTACTTCGAAGGCACATTTCTCGGGGTTGAGATTCGTGTTGTAACTTCTGAGGATATTCAATATTTTCTGCAAATAAGTCAAATGGTCCTTTACGCGCAGAGACTGAAATTGCATGTCATCAATGTAAACTTCCATAGATTGGCCTATTTGATGTTTAAACATCTTATTAACTAGGCGCTGGTACGTAGCCCAGCATTTTTTAGCCCAAAGGGCATTACGTCATAACAATACGCACCATACTTCATGATGAACGAAGTCTTTTCCCTGTCTTCTGGGTTCATTTGAATTTGATTATACCCGGTATAAGCGTCGAGAAAAGTGAGGGTCTCGTGGCGAGCCATGACATCGATCAAGCGATTGATGTCTAGCAATGGGAATGAGTCTTTGGGGCATGCTTTATTTAATTCTTTATAATCTACGAACATTCTTAATTTGTTTCCTTTTTCGGGGACCACCACTACATTATCCAACCATTCAAGGTAATTTACCTCCCTAATTGATCCTATTTTGAGGAGTTTTGTTACCTCGTCTTTGATGAACGCATATTTTACCTCGAATTGAGGCCTCCTTCTTTTCTTCACCAGTTTGAACCTGGGTTTGACACTTATTCGATGGGTGGTTATTTCTAACAAGATCCATGTTATGTCTAAATTAGACCAAGCAAAGCAATCAACATTGTCAATAAGCAACTGTATGAGTGTTTTCCTGAGTTTGGGGGTTAAACCCATTCCCAGGTATACCTTTCGATCCGGAAGAAGCTTGATCAACATGACCTGCTCGAGTTCTTCAATGGTTGATTTTGTTGCGTCCGACTCCTCAGGGAAATGAAGGTCCGAGGAGTGTCATGACCCTAGTTTGCCCTCCGTAAACTATCGTGAGGGCACCTAGTCTTTACGACTAGGAAAGCCTAACAATTGCGAAAAAAGGGAAACAACAGATAAAACTAGTAAAAACTACAGAATAAACATAATGAAGGTTTAAAATGCCGCTCGGCATACACCATAATAACACTCTCGACCAATAGCAGCACTACCAAAACAAAAAATCTCATGAAATTACAAGCTATGGATACTACATAGTGCTCTAAATCATGAATGTCTAGATCAAAATAAATATAGAAGGGTTATAACTACAAGAGATAACTGAGAGGGACTCCTTGGTTTGCGGATACGGTAAATATACCTCGAAGTCTCTGAAGAATCGCCTCGCCTCAAGTATAATAGGGGTGAGTCGAAGAACCTTGATCTACATACGAAAAACATGTGCAGGAAAGGGCATGAGTACACCATAGTTGTACCCAGTGAGTGCCAAGCCTAACCTCGGTCGAGTAGTGACAAGGAAGGTCAGGGCCTACCGTCATATACATATATGTAAGGACACGAAAAAGTATGAGGCAACACAGTATAGTAATAAGAATAAAAACAATTACAACAGAGAAACATGACAGAAATAATATAGCTCAACATAGTGATAGCAATCGAGGATCTACCAGGATATCATCCTGTAGCCCCCAAATGTAAATATGCAATGGATCTCTTGAGTGTCGTCCCATAGTCCAACTCATAGTGTGCGGGGATCTACCAGAATCCCAATCTGTAGTCCCAAATGTAAATACCACGTACTGGGGGAATCTACCAGGTGCAGTCCTCTAGTTCCATATAACTGTGCCAGGGGATATACCAGAATATCAATCTGTAGTCCTAAATAAATAGGCAAGGGGGATCTACCGGGAAATTGCCGGTAGTCCCAAAGTAAAAATATATCAACAACACAAATAATATCTAATTCAGTCCAATTTCATACCAAAGTAAACATGTAATTCTAACCTAGCATGCAGCACATAATTCAGATAAAATAGTTTGAGCAAGTAAAACAATAGAGTCATTTAGACATGCTTTCCTAGCTAACAGTAGGTTTAACTTTCAAGTAGTGTAAATAGGAAAGAAATACACAATTATAGTTACTTGATGAAAAACCGGATTTCCAACAGTTAGCACATGTACGCACTCGCCACCTCACGTACAAGGCATTTTATATAACAACAATACCAATCCTAAGGGGACTTCCCCCACACATGGTTAGGCAAGCCACTTACCTCGAACCAGCTTAATTAACTCGATATCACGTTCTTGCCATAAGCACCGACTCCAAATAGCCCAAATCTATTCAAAGTAATTTCATAATGTATATATAACTTCAAGAAACTAATTCAACTAATTAATTCGAAGCTAATATACGAAATTAGGAAATTCGCCCAAAAAGTCCCTCGGGACCACGTCTCGGTATCGGGTAAAATTTACAAATTCAGAATTCTCACACTCTAACGATTTCATACATACCAAAAACACGAGAATCGTACCACATACAACCCCTCAAATCCCTGATTCTAAGTCTCCAATTTCAAACCCTAAAACCCCAAATTTAACCCTTACTTCCCCTATATTCCTTGCCCAAATCAGTAGAAAATACAATAATAACGAGTTTGGGTTCCAAAAATTTTACCTCCTCGAAGCTCTCTTGAATCCTCTCTCAAAAACCTCCCAAAAGCTCATAAATTCGGATGAAAATGATGAAGAAAACGGGCAAAATCGTGACTGAACCTTTATATTGGTTATGGCCCAGGATTTCTGCACCTGCGGACACTTCCTCGCACGTGCGGACCCACACCTGCGGACCCGCACCAGTGGTCCCATGTGCGCATCAGCGAGATTTCATTAATTGCCCTAGGCCGCACCTGCGCTTTTCTTTCACACCTGCGGTTTTGTAGTTGCGCTCAAACTACCGCACTTGTAGAATCTGGCTTCCAGGCACATAGCCACATCTGTGATCATGCACCTGCAGTCCCTTAACTGCAGGTGTGGTTATGACAAAACTTCAGCAACCTTCAGATTTCTCCTAGGTCCAATTCTACTTCCGTTAAGCACCAGAAACTCACCCGAGGCCCCAGGGACCTCAACCAAACATGCCAACTAATCCAAAAACATCATACGAGCTTATTCCAAGCCTCGAATCACATCAAACAATGCTAAAACCACAAATCACTATCCAATCCAAGCCTAAGGATTTCCAAAACTTCCAATTTCTGCTTTCGATTAAAAAGTCAATCAAACCTCATTTGAATGACTTGAAATTTTGCATATACGTCCCAAATCACACAACGGACCTACTCCAACTTCCAAAATTCCATTCTGACACCGATATCAAAATCTTACTATCGAACCGGAAACATCAAAAAATTCGAATTTTGGCATTTCAAGCCTCATTAAGCTACGGACCTCCAAAACACAATACGAACATGCCCCTAAGCCCGAAATCACCCAACAAAGCTAACGGAATCGATGGAATTCCATTCCATGCCCGTCTTCACACTGCTCCAACTATGGTCAAAATTCTAAAGCTTAGGCTCTCATTTAGGGACTAGGTGTACCAAAACACTCCGAAACTCACAAAAAATCATCCCGACATATCAAAATAGCAGAAACAAACATGGGGGAAACAGTTAATAGGGGATTGGGGTGCTAATTCTTAAAATGACAGGCCGGGTCATTACATCCTCACCCTCTTAAAGTATTCGTTCATCCTCGAACGAGCATAGAGAAATACCTTAAGTAGTGAAAAGATGAGGGTAACGGCTGTGCCTATCCTGCTCGGCCTCCCAAGTCGCCTTCTCAACCGGCTGACCCCGCCACTGAACCTTCACCAATGCAATGTTTTTTGACCTCAGCTTTCGAACCTATGTGTCCAATATCACCACTTGCTCCTTAATATAACATAGATCCTTGTCCAACTGGACTAAACTAAAATCCAACACGTGCGACGGATCGCCGTGATACTTCCAGAGCATCGAAACATGACATACCGGATGAACCTCTGCCAAGCTAGGAGGTAAGGAAAACTCCTAAGTGACCTCCCCAATACGTCTCAATATTTCAAAAGGACCAATAAACCTCAGACTCAATTTCATTTTCTTCCCAAATCTCATAACACCCTTCATAGGCGAAACCCGAAGTAAGACCCGCTCTCCACCCATATAGGAAACATCACGAACCTTTTGGTCCGTATAACTCTTCTGTCTGGACTGGGCAGTATGGAGTCTATCCTGAATCACCAATAATGTTGTCTCAAATCCTGGTACATCTTCGTGGTACCCGGATGGATGGAATACCGCGAACTATGGGCCTCCTCTAAAATCAACTACCGAAGCCCATTAATATTGGGTACACATACTCAACCTTGCATCCTCAATACCCCATCATCACTAATAGTCACATCTCTTGCATCGCCATACAGGACGTTGTCCTTGAGGACAAGAAAATGAGGGTCATCAAACTGACGTTCCCGGATACGATCAAACAAGGAAAACCAAGAAACCACACAAGCAAGGAACTGACTCGGCTCTAAAAGATCCAATCTCACAAACTGGTTGGCTAAGGCCTAAACATCCATCGCCATGGGCCTCTCCGCTACTGGTAAATAATCCAAACTCCCCAAATACTTCGCTCGGCAACTCAAAGCATCGGCCACTACATTAGCCTTGTCCAGGAGATAAAAGATAGTGATATCATAGTCCTTCAGCAGCTCTAACCACCTCTTCTGGCACAAATTAAGGTCCTTCTGCTTGAACAGGTGCTGCAAACTCCGATGATTAGTATAGATCTCACAAGGAACACCATACAAATAATGACGCCCGATCTTCAGGGCGTGAACAATAGAAGCTAACTGAAGATCATGGATAAGATAGTTCTTCTCATGTACCTTCAACTGTCTAGATGCGTAGGAAATCACCCTACAGTCCTGCATCGATACCGCTCCAAGGCCAATCCTCGAGGCATCACAATAGGCAGTATAAGACCCCAAACCTGTAGGCAATATCAAAACTCGGGATGTAGTCAAAGTATCTTGAGCTTTTGAAAGCTTGCCTCATACTCTTCCATCCACTGGAATGGAGCACCCTTCTAGGTCAGCTTGGTCATAGGTGCTGCAATAGATGAAAACCCCTCAACAAATCGACGATAATAACCCGCCAAGCCAAGAAAACTACAGATCTCTATAGCTAAGGATGGTCTGGGCCAACTCTGCGCTGCTTCCACTTTCCTTGGATCCACCTTTATCCCCTCATTCGATACCACGTGACCCAAGAATGCCAAGGAATCAAACAAAAACTCACATTTCGAGAACTTTGAATATAACTTCTTTTCTCTCAAAGTCTGAAACACTGTCCTCAGGTGCTGCTCATGATCTTCTCGACTTCGGGAGTATACTAGAATATCATCAATAAAGACAATGATGAGCGAGTCAAGAGTTGGTCGAAATATACTGTGCATCAAATAAATGAAGGCTGCTGGGCATTGGTTAGCCCAAATGACATAACAAGGAACTCGTAATGACCATACCGAGTCCTGAAAGCAGTCTTCGAGATATCTGGATCCCGGATCTTCAACTGATGGTAACCTAAATGCAAGTAAATCTTAGAAAACACTCGTGCACCCTGTAGCTAGTCAACCAAATCATCGATACGAGGCAAAGGATAATGGTTCTTCACTGTAAGTTTGTTCAATTGGCGATAATCAATGCACATACGCATCGAAACATCATTTTTCTTCACAAACAAGACAGGATCAACCCAAGGTGATACAGTTGGCCGAATAAAACCCTTATAAAGCAATTCCTATAACTGATCCTACAACTCCTCCAACTCAGGAGGAGCCATACGATACAGAGGAATAGAAATGGGCTGAGTACCTGGCAACAGATCAATGCCAAAATCAATATCTCTATCAAGCGGCATGCCCGAAAGATTAGCTGGAAACATATCAAAGAAATCTCGTACCACTAGGACTGAATCAACTGTAGGGGTATCAACACAAGCATCTCTCACATAGGCTTGATACGCATCACACCCTTTCTCAACCATTTGCTGAGCTTTAAGGAAAGAAATAACTCTACTAGGAGTATGATATAAAGTACCTCTCCACTCTACTCGCAGTACATCCGGCATAGCCAGCTTCACAGTTTTGGCTTGACAATCAAGAATACTATAGTGGGGCGACAACCAGTTCATGCCTAAGATAACATCAAAATCTACCATGCCGAGCAATAATAAATTAGCTCTGGTCTTAAAACCACTAAGAATAACCAAACACGACCAATAAATGTGGTCCCCAACAAGAAATTCTCCCATAGGAGTAGAAATAGAAACAGAGGAACTCAAAGAATCCCGAGAAACACCCAAACGTGGGGAAAAATAAGAAGAAACATAAGAATAGGTGGAGCCTGGATCGAATAAAACTGATGCATCTCTATGACAAACTTGGACAATACCTGTAATGATAAAATCGGAGACGACAGCCTCGGTACGGGCAGGAAGGGCCTAATATCTGCCTGGCCACCCATCTAGGGTGAGCTCTACCTCCCTGTTCACCACCTTTAGCTGGCTGAGTAGGTGGGGTAGCAACTGGTGCTGTAATCATAGCGTAAGAACACTATGGAGCGCGTTGTGGCTGAGAAGTCTATGGAGGTGCACCCCTCCAAAGTCTGGGGAAATCCCTCACCATATGGCATGTGTCACCACACTCAAAACAAGCTTTTGGAGGATGTGGCGGCTATGACTGGCTTAGGCCAGGTCTACTGGACTGACCAGTGAAAGTATCCCGCACAGGAGGTGCACCAGATACTAGAGGTGCATAATAAGGCTCCTGAGACCTGGGAGGAGCTGGAATACCACTTGCTATTGGAAGAGCTGAATGAATGAGGTGACTAATATAAACCCTACCGTAACTAACAACAGCTGGAGCATGGGCACTAAAATAATGGCTTGACTCTCGAGACCTCTTGCTCTCCCTCTCCTCCCTATCCCGAACATGCATACCCTCCACCCACCTAGCAATTCTCACCACTTGCAAATAAGAAATATCCATCTCCAACTCCCGACCCATGCTAAACCTGATGTTGGGAATAAACCCCTCAATAAACCGGCAAACTCTTCACGACCTGTAGAAACCAAGGCTAGTGCATTCTTAGCCAAATCGGTATAACAGACAGCATACTTCGAAATAGTCATAGAACCCTAGTGCAAATGCTCAAACTCTGTGCACCATGCATCCCTGAGTTTCTGAGGGACAAACTCCCTCAAAAACATATCTGAAATTTGAGTCCAAGTAAGGGAAGGTGCCTCAGCTGGACTGTGCAACTCAAAAGTCTGGGTAGTAATAAAGGTTATGACCTAGACATCCACATTTCGTGCATACTATAGAAGAGTATTCTTAGTATATTCATTGGGTGTGTGCTCCTAATATAATTTTGGATGGAAGGAATTTACCTAATACTGCTGAAATACAAAGGTTGGCGTAACGGCCTCTTTATGCATGTACTGTGCATGTGTCAATTTTTATGAGTGTGCCATTGAAATTTGCTATTTTTTTGAGAATTTGTAAGTCATAGTATTTAGTAGGTAATTCCTGTAATCAGATCCACACATTTGTATAATTTGTGTATGTTAGTGCTGGGTTGAGTTTGGGTTCCTATTGGCGTATGGAGAGGTATTGAGACCCTATGAACCAAGGTCCATTTTAGTATATTTTGTTGTAGTTTTATATCTTTTGAAATTTTATAAGGTAGAAATCTTATCCTAGATCTATTAATTGTAGGGTTTTGTCAAGTTGCTAGAGTGAGTTTAGTTTAGTCTTAAGATTTGTGTAGGACATTTTTTCCCAGGAGTTTAATAATAATGGCTTGTTTACAAGGATGGTATAGCCTTAGTTTGTCATTTGTGGATATAGGTATGAAAAATGGATGTTTGGATGGGTTGGAGTTTTCATCATCTAGGGTTAGTTTTTTCAAGAATTCTGTTCTAGGGTGGAGTTGATTGGGGGAAGAGGAGGGGAGAGAGTGTCACCAAAGCTTACCTTGTTTGTGTTGAATTATTGAGTGTTGGTTTCTACACCTCTGTTCATAGCTTCTTTAGGTTTATCAATTCTGTGATTTAGTTAGTCATGTTCTTGATCTAACAACTCGTTTTCAAATGCTTCCTTCATGGATTTGTTTATCTAATCCTTCGCCGTTGAAAGCCCCAAGCAAGTTAATAACCGCTATTTTCTTCTATTGGAAAGACAAATGTTTCATAGTTAAGGCTCAGCTAATCATGAGGGCGGGATGCGGGACCAAAAAAGGATGTATAAGCAAAGAGATTTTGAGATGAACTTCGTTTAAGATGGTCTTTACTCAGAAGAAATTTCCGTGTTTGTAATGCTAATGGCCAGTGATGGCTTGGATGTGGTTCAATGCTTGTGGGTTGTGGCATAAAAAATCTCGTCCATATTCTTGACGTGACGATAACAGTGAATTTTTAATTAGTTAGATTCAACCTAAACCTTAAATACTACTCCCTCTGTTCTAATTTATGTGAATCTGTTTGACTGACCATGAAACTTAAGAAAAAATAAAGACTTTTTGAATTTGTGATCCTAAACAAGTTAAAAAGGAGACCAAAGTATTTGTGTGGTTATAAAAAATTTCTCATTAAGGTAGAATCGTAAGTTTAAATTAAATTGTTACCAAATTTAGAAAGAGGTAATTCTTTTTGGAACGGATCAAAAAGGAAATAGGTTCAGATAAACTGGAACAGAAGGAGTAATAGATCCACCTTTCTCTTTTACAACAAGTTTTTTTCAAGCTCAATAAGACAAAATTGTTTTTTTTTAAACCAAACTATCCAAATCTTTAAAGGTAGACAGCATAAACTCAATGGAACATTCCACTGAATTTCCACAAAAATAAGCAATGAATCTTCAACTTTCTACCACACGTATTTCATTATTTCTTAATTTTAATTGTATGCTAAGAATTTATTGGAAGAAGAAAAAAGGAAAGGGAAGAAGAAGATGGAGAATGACAAGAAGAAAATTCTGACATAAGGCCAAAAAAACGATTTTATTCATGGGCATATATTATGCAATCTTCATAGTTACATTCTTGGCTTAGGTAGAGTTTTTCTTTCACAAGATTCAAGATCTTCAAGACTATATTATGCAGGGGATTAGTGTGCCTTTATCGTCATAAAAGGCAAATTTAGGATTTTCAATCTATGGGCTGTACATTTTAAACATGGCAACTTTCCCGAACTTGTATGCTGAATTGTGCTACGAATATAGGCTAAGTTTAGGGGGTTTTAACTGATGGATTTTGGTTTTATTATGTGGTTCGCTTAGTTTATTTTATGTTAGTTAAATCTTTTGTTATTTATATTTTAGTACCTAAAGGTGTCCACTTATATTGGTCGACACGTGTCCAGTTTGTTAGGCTACTAGTTGTTTAATATAGTTGTTTAATACTATGTATTTCATTTTTTGTTCGGTCATCTTGAATAATTTTATCTTCCTGTTTTTCTTTGTTTTCTTTTCATTTCTTTCTTGGTTTATTTCCATGGCTATTTCTATTCCAGAATCACTATATTTGGTATCAGAGCCGACGATTCTTGGCTGTTCTTCGGTGTTAATGGCGGAGTCCGGCAGAGGTTCGAATGAGTTGGAGCAAAAAATTCAAGCTTTTATTGACGAATCAAACAGAAGACTGCAATATATGAAATACTGGTATCAAAATCATTTTCGAACCTTCCATAATTCACAAAATCAGTATGACTTTCAAAAGTCAGAGAATGAGCGGGTTCCCGTTGACCCACACATTTTTCATCAGTATTTTGATTCAAATCCAAATTTTTATCGAGATTCCTCTAGTGATTTCACTTATGGATTATCTAACCCAAGGGATGAAGGATGGAATTATCTCCATTCACCCATAAGTGCTCCCTCTTATTAGCTTCCATGTATTTATCCATTTGACGGTAACTATACGGGTTTGTATTTTGTCCATATGGGTGGTGGTACTGTAGTGTCAGCGACAGCCATCGCGCCTACATACAAAGATTCTCTAACGATGGCAGCAAGATTCAGGAGGAACAAGAAGAAAGAGGGATATGTTAGTGTCTGCTATCGTTGTATCGGAAAATGGAAGAAACATCTTGGGAGAGCAAACACTGAAGGAATGCACCATCATTAGATTCTTTTTGATAAATATCTCTCTTACATTGGGAAAGTGGATATGAGTTATTTTCACAAACGTCAGAACTTGCCTAAGAAGAAAGGAAACTATGTCGAGAACCAACTGTTTGATAAAAGTTCTTACAGAAATGAGATTGAGCTGCAATGCAGATTTGAAAACAAAGAATCCTTTGTGGGTCATATTGATGGGCGAGACTATGGATAGCTTAATGAGACTGAGAAATTTGTCTCTAAGGATATCTTGACTTTTGAATATGAAAAATTAGTTGATGGGGAAGAGAATGTGGAAAACGATGTTGAAGATGATGGTGTTGAAATTGCAGTAAATCAGGTGGGAAAGATGTTCGATGAAAATTCCAAAAGAAATAAGAGTGAGTGGATTTGCCCATTTGCAAAAGAGGAATCAGATATAATAGAATCAGAAGTTGAGTTTGATGGGAGTGACTATGTGCAATCTGAAAATGTCGAGCGACAAAAGAAGGAAGAAGCTCCTTTTGAGGTTACCGAAGAAGGTAAGCAAGAAGCTACAATTGAGCAAGTCACAAAGGCTAATCTCCTCATTCCTATATCAACCATTATATATATTGCTAGAGATAGTATACATATTAAGATGCAAAAACAAGAAGCTTTTGTATGAGAAGCACATTCTGGTAAGGCTAAAATATTGAGTGTAAATAGTAATGTTTTATCTCGTGGGGCAAAAGTGGTAGAAATTCAAGTTACTTATCATTTTGGGCCATCAGCTTATTTCCTTGCCTTAAATATAAAGTTCAAATCTAAGGGGTTAATTGAGAGTTATGTGATGGGCATATATAACAAATGTGGAATTATGGGGATAATTAGGAAACTGTTTGATGAATTGCCCAGTAGGTTTATGCTTCATCATAGTGCTTGCTATATGGGTGAGATCGGTAAGGCTTTAAAACCATCCAGACTCATGCCAGCTGAAGTTTGACCAAATATATGGATTTCCAAGTAGATATGGGTGAAGACTTCATTGTTGATGCTATAGGGTTTTGGATTCAAAATCTATCCAAATCTGAGCGAACTCTATGAAGAGGCGAAACAACAAAGCATGATTAACGGAGTTATTCGACTCCATTTGTTGCTTGACAATGCCCTTCGCATGTGTAAATGCATCTTGCTAGATACAGGGCAAGAAACAATGATAGTGATGAACAATAATAGCAAATTTTTTAACACTCGGCTGGGTAAAGAAATAATAATAGCAAGTCTTCTGATCTTGCATACCCATATTCTTTTTCACCAAATAGCATTCTCATCTTTCAGCTCACAATTGATGCTATGACATGTGCAACTTGTGTAAACTTTGTTGAAGATATCTTAAGAAAGCTTCTAGGAGTAAGAAATGCAGTAGTTGTTTAGGCTACGTCACTAGGCAAGGGTAGATATGGTCCATCCACAATCAGCAAAGATGGTATACTACATGAAACTGAGTATGCTAGTTTTGAAGTTCCAGTTGTACAGTGCAGCAACCAAGTCAAGACTGTACTAAGGGTGGTTGGTGCAATTGACGGAAAGTCATTCTTCCGAAGTTGCATGGTGTAACATAGTTTTATGTTGAGAGGAAAACAAGAAAACCATAAGTTACTTTGGATCTTGAGGTTCTAGGCTTGAGATTTTGATTGATAGAATTAAACTTCTGGTTCTACCTGATGCTATCTTACTCTGGCAATGTGATCCATTCAGAATAGGTGACTGGACAGAGTGGGCTTTAGTGACTATTGTCCAGTTCGTTATTTGTGTACTACTTTATGGTGCATTTTCTGGATAATGGTCCTTAACTTACTTTGGAAAAGGTCCCTTGTTGATCATAGATGTACTTCTAGGAAAATCCTTGAAAGCTCTCACTAAAGGAAAAGCATCAGGTGCTATAAAAAAGATTTCTTTGCTACAAAGAGAAGTGAATGCTTTATTGATTCAACCTAGTGACGTACTAAAAATGCTCCTTATTATTAAAATTCCTGTGAGTGGTATGGTTGTTATTTATATAGGGCTTGGGAAACATCATCTAATTATTGGATAAGCAGTGATAATGGTTTTCTAGCTTTCCATCAAGCACAATTAGGTCATAGTGAAGATCTCATTGATCTAAGAAAATTTGGTGGAAGGCAATTGACTTTTATTCCATATGTCTCTTGGTTTTTATTGGTCCATTTGACGACTGATAACAGTTGAAGGTTATGAAGGAGGAAACCTCATCTTTCTCAAGGTTGCTGAGTTGTGCTGCAACTACATATGCAGGTAGTTCCTTTTCGTGCCTGGGGTAA
Source organism: Nicotiana glauca (assembly GCA_026770625.1). Classification (NCBI taxonomy): domain Eukaryota; kingdom Viridiplantae; phylum Streptophyta; class Magnoliopsida; order Solanales; family Solanaceae; genus Nicotiana; species Nicotiana glauca. The sequence continues at coordinate 38,944 of MU738228.1, forward strand.
TGTTGTTTCTTCTCTTGGAGAAGTTACCTCATGGTGGAATAGTGCACTACTTTGGAGAATATATTTAAGATTTGTTGACAAGCGAATTTAAAATTCAAAGACACACAACATCTCATTGGGCTTTTATCTTGGAAATGGAAATACTATTACCGAATCATTTCATGAGTTCACCAATGATGTCGCGAGGTTGTTTATTTCTGCTGTTATACATCTTGATAGTGATGGGTTTGATGACAGTTTTGATTCCTTACTGTTGGTTCAACATACTAATCTAACTTGTGGAATGGTAACTTACTCTTCTATGTATTATTCTGTCATATCTAGAGGTGGCAAGCTCACCAAGGCTGCTGATGTTAGTGTCAATCTTATCAGACTCGTTCTTGCTGCCATCCATCATATTTTAGTTGTTGTTCTTAGAATTGTCAAGGACTTGGTTTGGGTTTTATGGCTTTACCAGTCCATACCTCCAACCTTAAGGACAAGGTTGTTTTAAGTGGGATGGGTTGGTACGAATATGGGCTAAGTTTAGGGGGTTTTGACTGAAGATTTTTGGTTTTATTATGTGGTGCCCTTAGTTTATTTTATGTTAGTTGAGTCCTGTTGTTATTTACATTTTAGTACCTAAAGGTGTCCACTTTTGTTGGTCGACATGTGTCCAGTTTGTTAGGCTACTAGTTATTTAATACCGTGTATTCCATGTTTTGTTCAGTCATCTTGAATGAAAAACCAATTTTATCTTCATGTTTTTCTTTGGTTTTTTTTTTTTTTTTTTTTTTTTTTTTTTTTGTTTTTTTT
>MU738228.1:40198-88071 GCA_026770625.1 Nicotiana glauca
TTTTTTTTTTTTTTTTTTTTGCTTTCTTGGTTCATTTTAACTATTCCCATTTAGGAGTCGCTACATTTGGTATCAGAGCCGACGATTCTTGGCTATTCTTCGGTGTTAATAGCATAGTCCGGCAGAGGCTCGAATGAGTTGGAGCAAAAAATTCAACCTTTTATTGATAGATCAAACAGAAGACTATAATATATGGAAGAATGGTATCAAAGTCGTTTTCGAACCTTCCATAGTTCACAAAATCAGTATGACTTTCAAAAGTCAGAGTGAGAGCGGGTTTCCAGTGACCCACACACTTTTCGTCAGTATTCTGGTACAAATCCAAGTTCTTATCGAGATTCCTCTAGTGATTTCACTTATAGATTATCTAACCCAACGGATAAAGGATGGAATTATCTTCATTCACCCATAAGTTCTCCCTCTTATCAGGTAACATGTACTTATCCATTTGACAGTAACTATACGGGTTTGTATTGTTTTCAGATGAGTGGTGGTATTGTAGGGTCGGTGACAGCCATCGCACCTACATATAAAGATCCTATAACAATGGCGACAAGATTCAAGAGGAACAATAATAAGAGGGGATATGTTAGTGTCTGCTATTGTTGTATCGGAAAACGCGAAAAACATCTTGGGAGAGCAAACACCGGAGGAATGCACCATAATAAGATTCTTTTTGATAAATATCTCTCTAGTTACATTGGAAAAGTAGGTATGAGGTAATTTCACAAACATCAAAACTTGCCTAAGAAGAAAGGAAACTATGCGAGAACCAACTGTTTGATAAAAGTTCATACAAAAATGAGATTGAGCTGCAATGCAGATTTGAAAACAAGGAATCCTTTGTAGGTCATATTGATGGCCGAGACTGTAGAAAGCTTAATGAGACTGAGAAATTTGTCTCTAAGGAGAACTTGACTATTGAATATGAAAAATCAGTTGATAGAGAAGCGAATGAGCAAAAGGATGTTGAAGATGATGGTGTTGAAATTCAAGTAAATCAGAGGGGAAAGATGTTCGATGAAAATTCCAAAAGAAATAAAAGCGAGTGGATTTGCCCATTTGCAAAAGAGGAATCAGATATAATAGAATCAGAAGTTGAGTTTAATGGGAGTGACTATGTGCAATCTGACAATGTCGAGCGACAAAAGAAGGAAGAAGCTCCTTTGGATGTTTCCGAAGAAGGTAAGCAGGAAGCTACAATTGAGCAAGTCACAAAGGCTATTCTCTTCATTCCTACATCAACCAGTATATATATTGCTAGAGCTAATAGACATATTAAGATGCAAAAACAAGAAATTTTTGTACGAGAAGCACATTCTGGTAAGGTTAAAATATTGTATATAAACAGTAAGGTTTTATCTTGTGGGGCAAAAGTGGTAGTAATGCAAGTTGCTTATAATTTTGGACCATCAGCTTATTTCATTGCCTTAAATACCAGGTTCAAATCTAAAGGGTTAATTGAGAGTTATATGATGTGCATATATGACAAATGTGGAATTATGGGGATCATTAGGAAACTGTTTGATGAATTGCCCAGTAGGTTTGTGGTTCATCATAGTACTAATAACAAGTCTTCTGTATCTTGCATACCCATATTCTTCTTCACCAAATAGTATTCTCATCTTTCAGCTCACAATTGGTGCTATGACATGTGCAACTTGTGTAAACTCTGTTGAAGATATCTTAAGAAAGTTTCCAGGAGTAAGAAAGGCAGTAGTCATTTTTGCTACATCACTAGGTAGGGGTAGATATGGTCCATCCACAATCAGTAAAGATGATATACTGAATGCAACTGAGTATGCTAGTTTTGAAGTTTCAGTTGTAGAGTGTAGCAACCAAGTCAAGATTATACTGAGGGTGGTTGGACTATCTGTTAAGATGGATGTGAAATTGATGGAAGTCTTTCTTCCGAAGTTGCATGGTGTAAAACAATTTTATGTTGAGAGGAAAACAAAAAAACCATAAGTTAAGTTGGATCTTGAGGTTCTAGGCTCGAGATCCTTAATTGATAGAATTAAAGTTCTGGTTCTACCTGATGCTATGTTACTCTGGCAATGTGATCCATTCATAATAGGTGATTGGATAGAGTGGTCTTTAGTGGCTACTGTCCAGTTCGTTATTGGTGTACTACTTTATGGTGCTATTTCTGGATTATTGTCCCAACTTACCTTGGAAAAGGTGCCTTGTTGATCATAGATTTACTTCTGGGAAAATCTTATAAAGCTCTCACTAAAGGAAAAGTATCAGGTGTTAACAAAAAGATTTATTTGCTACAAGGAGAAGTGAATGCTTAATTGATTTAACCTAGTTACGTACTAAAAATGCTTCTTGTTATTAAAGTTCCTATCAGTGGTGTGGTTGTTATTTATATAGGGCTTGGGATACATGGTCCTGATTATTGGATAAGCAGTGACCATAATGGTTTTCTAGCTTTCCATCAAGCAAAATTAGGTCATAGTGAAGATCTTATTGATCTAAGGAAATTTGGTGGAAGGCAATTGACTTTTATTCCATATGTCTCTTGGTTTTTATTAGTTCATTTGACAACTGATAACAGTTTAAGGTTGCAAAGGAGAAAACCTCATCTTTCTTTAGGTTGTTAGGTTGTGCTGCAACTACATATGCAGGTAGTTGCTTTTCGTGCCTAGGAAAATGTTGTTTCTTCTCTTGGAGAAGTATACTCTTGATGGCATAGTGCTCTAATTTGGAGAACATATTTAACATTTGTTGACGAGCAAATTAAAAATTCAAAGGCACACAACATCTCATTGGACTTTTATCTTGGAAATGGAAATACTATTACAAGATCAGTTCATGAGTTCACCAATGATGTCGCGAGGTTGTTTATTTCTGTTGTTATACATCTTGATAGTGATGGGTTTGATGACAGTTTTGATTCCTTACTATTGTTTCAAGATACTACTCTAACTGGTGGAATGGTAACTTACTATTCTATGTGTTATTCTGTCATATCTAGAGGTGGCAAGCTCACCAAGGCTGCTGATGTTAGTATCAATCTTATCATACTTGTTCTTGCTGCCATCCACGGTATTTTAGTTGCTGTTCTTGGAACTGTCAGGGACTTGGTTTGGGTTTTATGCCTTCACTAATCCATATCTCCAACCTTAAGGACAAGGTTATTTTAAGTGGGATGGATTGTTACAAATATGGGCTAAGTTTTGGGGGGGGGGGGGTTGACTGAAGATTTTTTGTTTTATTACGTGGTGCCCTTAGTTTATTAGTTGAGTCATGTTGTTATTTACATTGTAGTACCTAAAAGTATCTACTTTTGTTGGTCGACACGTGTCCAGCTTGCTAGGCTACTAGTTATTTAATACCGCGTATTCCATGTTTTGTTCATTCATCTTGAATGAAAAACTAATTTTATCTTCCTGTTTTTCTTCGTTTTCTTTTCTTTGCTTTCTTGGTTTATTTCCATGGCTATTCTTCGGGAATTGCTACATATTGTAGCTTCGTCCCTGACTAATATAGTTAACTCCTCAAGTATCATATGAAAAGCATACATATGCAAGAACTTAGTACGATGCTACTAGCTAGCAATAAAAAAAGAGTTAAATTTATATATACTAATCACAATGAAGAGTCGATGGGTTGCTAGAGATCCGTTTCAGCAAGAATTATACCACAAAATTCCAACTAGATACTACTACTGATTGGCGATAGCTAATCCCAATTAGATCCTCCCGAATATTACCCTAATAATATATATGAAAAGATTTAGTACGAGTGAACAGTGCAACAACAAGGGGAAGGGATCCCCTCCAGTGTTTTTTCCTCAAGTATTTATCAATTGTACCGCAGGATGCTGCCATGTGTCACTAAAACTTTTAAAGATCAAGATATTGCTAGAATATTTCAAATCCATTTTCTATTTATATTATCTTAATATACAAAAATAAGTTAAAATAAACATCAGCCTAAACATTGCTTGAACTTCTGGTGCTAATGCTGACGACATAACCCATGGTGTAAACATTGAACTCATTTCAAGATTTTATTTTGAAACTAAACAGTTGATTTTGATGTCTCTCACCAATTTGACTGGAATCCTTTTATTTCATGTTTGCTGACACGTTCATCAAAAAATTCATTTGTTATTGTAGAATTCTAACAACAAAAATGACAGCGATTGACGCAGATAAAATTTTAGGGTGTTTTCCACCAACTAAATGAATTGAAATGATAGAAAATAAAGGAAAAAAAAGAAAGAGAAGAGAGGTGATAAATGAAGTGAGATGGATAGAAAAAGAGGAAAAGAAAAATGCAAGTGTTGCTCCTAATCACCTCTACAATTAGAATTATAAACGAGTTAGAGGGTGTTTGGCTAAGCTTATAAGCTGGTCAAACTGGCTTATAAGCACTTTTTGGCTTATCTACGCGTTTAATAAAATTAAAAGTGCTTATAAGTTAGTGCTTATAAGCCAAAAATAAGCCAAAAGCCATAAGTTGGTCTCCCCCAACTTATCAAATTTTAGCTTATAAGCACTTTAGGTTTGACCAAAATATTTACTATTCTATCCCTAAAATACTTCTTTTTAAACAAAACTCTTTGTATACCCAATTTTTTAGCTGCTTATTATTAATTTCAGCACTTTTATCCAAACACGTAACTGCTTATTTTTTAAATCAGCTTCAGCAGTTAAAAGTGCTTTTCAGCACATATGCTTATCAGCTACTCTAGATCAGCTAAGCCAAACGGGCTCTTAATTAGAGTACTTTTGGCTTTTGAAATTCATAATAAAGAATCAAATCTACAATACATTCCAGAGAATTCTACCATTGAAATAATTAGGGGTGTGCATTCGATTTATCGATTCGGTTTTACCGTTATCGATAATTACTTATCAATTATAGATTTGTACATATGCTTATCGTTATCGTTTCAATAAGGTTTCGATTTTTTCGATTTCCATTTATCAATTTTGGGGGCTTATCGATTCGGTTATCGATTGCACCAATAAGAAAATTTGCGGAATTTCACGGAAAGTATATCGCTATAAACGCGCCTAACTAATATGGACAAAAAGAAGCTAAAATAAGACGAACACCATTTATAATATAAAAATTGTGTAAACAAGCACATGCAACAAAACTAAAGTAAGTGATCAAATGTATGTCACCAACACTCCAACGGTATAAAAAAACAAAACAAAACAAAGCACATCATCACGGCTAATTCTGTTTTTCATTAATTTGAACTTCATTCCCTTGATCTTTAAATATGATTATTCCTTAAATGTGGTAGAGGAAATAATAGGGTAAGGGACTTAGGGTAAGGGAAAGGGTATAGATTAGGGAAAATAATATTGTATAACCGCTTTCAAAATAGTAGCGGAATATATATACATTTTGTATGTTATATTAATCTACACAAATAGGTAATTACTCATTTAACAAGTGTCTACAGTCTATTCGATTTCGATTTCGATAACAAATAACCAATTCGATTTATCGATAAATCGATTCGAATGCACACCCCTAAAAATAATAACGTGTTATATTAAATTTATATGTTAAAGTAAGATAAAATTGATATTGAAATAGCCCAGCAATATCTGGCCTTTATAAGTTTTAGTGACACATATCAACATCCTACAATACTATTGAAAAATACTGGAGGAAAATATACCGGAGGGATCCCATCCCCAACAAAAAGCCGATGACTGGCAATCAACTAGCCCAACCTTGATTCTAAATTATCCTTTATGAGCCAAAAGCTCAATCAAAAAAAAAATAATAAATAAAATAAGTTGCTGAAATATGTGATTTTGTTTTTTGTTGTAAACATGCAGCAGATTTTATTTATCGAAATTCATCGCTCGGAGACTTTCAAGTATATCCTCGTTCTTTGATCAAGCTACTTCTTCAGATGCTTTTTTTCTAGAAATTTACAAATGTCCCAAATAAATTTCAACTTACCAACCTTTAACTATTAGTTATATAGATTTATCAAAATTAGCCAAGCACATATAAAAAATAAAAAACCAAATAAATAAGATTCTCTTGCAAAGAATCACATGCAAAAATCTCCTTCCGTATTTTTCAGCGTGATTAACAATATTGGATACAAGACGGAAAGAAAATTTCTTGCATGAGGTAGCAAATAAGGTAATGAATTATAAAAATATATATAATATTCAAAAAATTTAAGCAAAAACGGAACTTTTTCAATGGGTATAGATGAAATTCACTAAAAACATATAGATAAATCAATATATAAAATTTGAGGAAGATTGGAGGTGATTTGGACTAGTTTTGTATCAAAACTCGTAATTAAATCGAGTTTGAAAATTTCTTCTGGAACACTTGTATCAAACATGTGTCACACATGTATCTGACATACAGGTATGCATATGATATATAATTGATACAAGTATGATACATATGTGATACATAAATGATACACAGTGTGATACACATATCATTTTTTTCATGTTCAGTTTTTACTTCGAATTTTCAATTCAAACCATCTCAAAACTTCACCAAATCATCCAAAAACTAAGATTCAAGCTCCTTAAGATATAACCAATCTATTCTAATAACACCCAGTCAAAAGAAAGCAAAAATGTGACTTTTTTTTTCTACAAATAGCTAATTAGTAATATTAGTAGTATTTGGCTAATATTAGTAATATTAATGAGTTGGTCAATTTTTGTAAAATTTGTTTATAAATGGACATAGCAGGTAGTTTCCTTTTTGTTCTATTTCTACCTTTGTTCCTTTTGCTCTCCTTTTATGATATTTAGCAATAAAACTTAGTCACCTATTGGTGAGTTTTATTTATTCAATAAAAAAACAAAGAAAAGGCGAAAAAAATAGAAGGAATGCGACGTGTTTCCCAGTTTAAGTTTAGCGTACACTACTCAAAGCGTAGTTATAGCAAATTTATTATTTATGTTCCTTTATATATATGTCACTATTTACATTCAAGAACTTGCCAATCTATTTTTTCTTCTATTTTTTCCTATTCCTATCCCTATGGAAAATGAAAATGCCAGCTCAAAAAATAGCGGTGGGAATGGGTTCAACTAGACACAACTTGGCTCCGCCTACGATTATTATCAATACTGTTTAAGAAATGTTTAAACTCTCCATCTCAATTTATGTGAGAATGTTATGGAGTTTAGATCGATAAAAAAGACGATTTTTAAAAATTTAGTGGCTAAAATAAGTCATGAAAATTACTGTGGCTTTAAATTATTTCGCAAGGATAAAATAAAAAGTTTATAAATAATTGTTATGATATATAAAAATAAATAAAAGAAAAGAAAAAGAAGAGTATCAAATAAATTGGGACAGAGAGTAGTTACCATGTTAGAAATAAAGAAAAAGAACTGGATGAGACTGAGGATAAGACACATAAATACATTCTGGTACTTGTTATAGCTAAATTTCAGACTTGGAACAATCCATAACATCTTACATAATTGACAATTACAAAATACATCCATACAATAAAATTATTATTTATTTCACATACTAAGACTAGCGAATAGTGTTGAATATTCAACACATAAACACATTTAAGGATATCACAATACAATATTATTTATTTCACATGCTAAGACTACCCAATATTATTATTGAATATTCAACACATAAACACATTTAAAGAGACCTTCTATTACTTGAGAAGAAGAGCCTATGTATCTTTAGTAGGCACATGAAGGTGAGCCTCTAAATCTTTAGTTACTTCAAGCATAAAACCCAAGAGATTGAGAGGCTCCGGAGTGTCTTTAGTTTTCTTCTCGTACACAAATGTCCATGTAGCCCAATCGTTTTCAAAGGATGCAGTTATAGTAAAGGAATTGTACAATTCCAAGGTATCACCTTCTAACACTTTCCAAGTAATTGATTTTTTCTCATCATCAATGGCTTCAATCAGCTGCTTAGTAACCCTAACGTTTCCATCTATAATTATTAAAAAAAGTTACCAAAATACATGAGATGTTAGTTGTAGCTCAAGTGTCCAATTTTTGATAAAACATATAAACATTTACAAAATAATACTCCTCTATCCCCTATTTTGTTAGTGTGTTTGACTAAATCTGAAGGTTAAAAATAAAGAACTGATTTTGAAATTTCTAGTTTAAGATACGTAGTAAATACTTCAATTGCTATAAAATCATGATATTAAACATAAAATGAGAAATTCATAGTTAAATTATTTTTATATGTAGAAAAATATTATCTTTTCGAAATAAACTATAAAAGAAATTGTGTCACACCAAACGAAATAGATCAAGTATATTTATTTAGATTATTTCTTTTATTTTATACCATTTTCATTGTCCTTTTCTCCGAAAATTATGTGAAGCTTGCAAATATTGGACTTTATTTTATCTCATCTTTAAAACTTTCCAGACAAATTAAGTAAATCATGAATAGCAATAAACAAGACGACAAAAGAGGAATATACTAAAATAAATACAAAAATTAAGGGAAAATGTATAAGTACCCTTGATCTATATCCAGATTCTCAACTATACATTTTTTCTTTGTGGGAATTCTATTATCCCTCTAAACGTATTTTAAATGTAATTATTTGCACCCTTAACGCTGACAACCAAACTCTTCGCAAGTGGTGAGCTACGCGCGTCCCCACATGCATTTTTAGTACTTTTTTTTTTATTATTTCTTCTTTTTTCTTATTTCTTATTATTCTCATTTTTTTGTTTATTTCATTCTCTTTCTTTTTGTTTTGGTCACCGGCGGCATAAAATTGTAGTCGTCGGAGTTTCAAAAATAATATTTTTTCCGGTGACTTTTTTTTCCGCCGACAGATTTTTATCCCGATCTAAGCGTGTTTTATTTTATATATATATATATTTTTTTTTTTTTCTTGAAATATAATTTACGTGTGGGAGGAAGAGCAAAAGAAATAAAAATAAATGTAAGCTGAGCAAACTTTCTCCAGTTAATTATTTTTTTCCGGCGTGGGAAGGTTTTCTGATGATGAATTTTTTCCCACAAATCTGAGTGTTTTTACTTTTCGTATGAATACATCTTTTTGAGATTTTAATTTGTGTGTGAACCGAAAAAATGAAAGAAAAACGGTTAGACAAAGTCACTGGTGAATGAATATCTGCCGGAATTAGAGAAGAAACGAAAAAAAAAGTAAAAGAAAAAAGTAAAAGAAAAAGGAAAAGAAAAATGACAAGGAAAAGGAAAAGGAAAAAAAAGTAAGAAAAATGGTAAAAAAGAATAAAAAATAATCTGAAAATTATTTTTTCTTACTTCTCGCTCTTTTTTGGGATGTCAGCGTTAAGGGTGCAAATAATTCAATTTAAAATAAATTTGGGGGTAATAGGATTTCTCTAAAAAAATGTGTAGTTGAGAATCTGGGTATAAGTAGGAACTTATGTATTTTCCCAAAAATTAAAGTGGCACGGTCAAATGACATGCACCCACGCTATATGCATATTAAATTCTCCTTTTACAAAAAGAAAAGGCAATATTATCATAAATATTCTGCCTTTTCTTCAACCAAATGTAAAACTCAAACAATAAAAAATCAGGACAAACATACAACAACAACAACAACAACCCAGTATAATCTCATTTAGTGGGGTCTGGGAAGGGTAGTGTGTACGCAGACCTTACCCCTACCCTGGGTAGAGAGGCTGTTTCCAAATAGACCCCAGACATCCTTCCCTCCAAGAACTTCCCACAGACCTTACCCCTACCCTGGGGCAGAGAGGCTGTTTCCAAATAAACCCCCGGCATCCTTCCCTCCAAGAACTTCCCACATTGCTCTTGCAAAGACTCGAACTCACAACCTCTTGGTTGGAAGTGGGGGTTGCTTACCATTAGAGCAACCCCTCTTGTCTAGGACAAACATAGAAGAAGAGAAAAGAAACTTAATTAATATAGAAAATTGATGGAAGTGAATTTTAGTGAAAGAAAGAGGGAAAGTTTGTGTTGTCTTACCGTGGTTAAATTTCCAACCAATTATTGAACCAGCCTTTAGACTTTCACCTTCATGAATACCGAAATGGTGAATCTTATCAGGGCTTATGTTAGATATATGATGACAACTGGTTTGGTAAAGGTCATGAAACAAGTGTCCCCCACATTTCACCTCTGTTGAAATAATCAATTTGCCTTTCAAACCCATATTTTCTTCTTTGGAATAGCAAATAAATTGTAAAGAGGAAGGTAGTAGTAGGAATTAAAATATTCAGAAGTTGTAACCTTTATATAGTACAAAAGCAAGAGGAAATTGGCATAACTGAGCCCTCATGTACAACCTCAGGGAGATTGAATGTGATGAAAGAAAAGTTCCTCCACATTTTCAAAGGTAATAAATGTAAATTTTTTTATAGGAAATATACGAAAGAACAAGGGATGAAATTTAAAAATAGTCAGATTTATATGTGGTCATTAAAAAATAGCTACAATTTTAAAAGTAATAAAAATTTAGCCACTTTTCATGTAAAGATAAAGCTGAACGAAAATACTATTCAAAATCCGAAAAATACTCCAGAATAATTTACTGAAATTCCAGTATAATATCCTGCAGTTTCAGTATAATTATCCTGGACTTCCAGCATATTATATTGTAGTTCCAGTATAATATACCGGTCTAGCATACTATGCTGAAAGTTCATACACAGGTGGACGATCTCCAGTATATTATGCTGGAACTTTTGGTGTTGCAGCAAAATAATAGCTATTTTTCAATCACTTTTATAAACGCTGGATGTTGGCTAACCCGTGCTATTTTAACAAGAACAAGGGTTAGTGGGCCTTGAAGTGTCTGATTGGTGTGGGCCTATGCAAAATATTCATTGAGCTTGAAATAATTACCCTTTTCTACCCATTTGAAAACTATTTATAATATATACCTACCCAATTAAAATTAATTATCTGACCTATCTGCCCGCACACAACCCTACTTTTTTTTTTATCTATTTGGTTTAGCTTAACTTGATTTGTCTTGGCTTGATTTAGTTCGAGATTACTTGAGTTGGCTTGATTTGACTTGATTTTGCTTGAATTCACAATGAGTAGCTTAGTCATGGCTAGGTTTAAAAAAAAATTGGTAGGGAAAAAGGTACGGGTAGGGGCGAGTAATTATTTTCCATAGGTTAGGTATTTGCTAAACATCCCCCTACATTTGCGTGAGCCATTTGAAAGAAAAGCTCCTTTCATCAACAACAAACGAAAATTTGCACGCGATTCCCCTAAAGGGATAGGTCTTGGCGAAATGTTTCTGCTTTTAACGGTCTTAGCAAAATATTTCTTATTTTTTACTTGAACAACTTGTTCTTTAATTTTTAATGCTTAAAATTTATTTTTGGTGGTGAGAAATAGAAATTAATGATCGATCATTATTAAAATTGTTTGAATGTTAATAGTTTGTGCTTAAATTTTTTGTTCAAAAATAATATTTGGTGATTTAGTGTAAAAGTTTTAAAACTCCATTATTGAACCTTAGAAAATGTTGAAGACGATAACTTGATCTTTTTGATTTAGTGTTATTTGATTAAATGTGATTGAGCATTGCTTGTGTTGGTAATAGGAAGATTTATTTCAATTTTGAGATCATTTGATGCAAATTCGAGGTGGTTTGATCGAAATTAAAAATGACAAATTCATAGAATATTTTGTTAAAATAATCCAGAAAAGTATGTCAATAGGGTAGCTTCAATGAATAACTTAATAGATAGTAGAAAAATATAGCATCAACTCTACCAACCCGGAAAAGTAATCCCTCAAGAGCATAAGTATGACAATGGGGTAGACATCGATAAAAAACTTAACAGATAGGTAGAGTAATAATAGCATTAATTCTATCCATCAGGTAGAGAAATCTTGAAGAACAAAAGTATGCCAGTTAGGTAGAGTTCGATGAACAATTTAATACTGTCATAACCCAACACCCTTCCGAACGAGTCGTGATGGCACCTAATTTCAAAAACTAGGTAAGCCTAACATTAACAGAATTAACAATAACTTTTAACTAACATCGAACAATTTCGAAGTGAAAATCTTTATACAAAGTTAAAATCCCAAAACTAGTAGTACAAGTCATAAGCATTTCTAGGAATAAATATACATAATGAATACATCATTGTTCCTCAATAAAAGAAAACAATGAAAATAAATACAATAGAAGGTGACTTCGGAGCATGCGAACGCCCGGAAGGTGTACCTTGATGTCTCCAGCCTCACCAAGCATAAGTCTCAAACCAACTCGATCCGAAGTACCTGGCTCTGCACAAGAGATTTGCAGAAGCGTAGCATGAGTACACCACAGTGGTACCCAGTAAGTGTCAAGCCTAACGTCGGTAGAGTAGTAACGAGGCCATATCAAGACACTTACCGAATATATAAACCTATGCAATATATAACATAATGCTAACAAGGAGGGAATATTGTCACAACCCTAAAACCGACCCGATCAACTAGACCAGCCGACACAATTCCCAAATCAAAGCATTACTCTATACAATTCATTTTTAAGCCATTAATTAACAAAATTTCATAATATAAGTCTAAATAACCAGTGTAGAAATATAACACAAGCCTGACATCAAGGTGTCACAAGTCACGAGCAACTATAATTCCATCTTAATACAATAAAGTCTAACAAAGTCTGAAGACAAAACAAAATAAATCTAGGGAAGATATGAGGGAGAAGAACAGGGCTGCGAACGCCATGCAGCTACATTGTCGACTCTAAAATCCTGCTGAATGGACAATCAATGCTCACTATCGCGACCCCTAACTCCTGGATCTGCACACAAGGTGCATGGAGTAATGTGAGTACGCCAACACAGTAAATAATAAAAGTAAAATCAGCCGAGCAGTAAGAAAAATAGATAATTTCACGTCATAGAACTACAGCCAATACAGTACATTTTCCAAATAGTACAGAAATCATTTATCTCGTTAAAAAACTCAATTTTAGTAAAAGTCTTTTTCTTTTTTAAACATCTTTCAATAGCTTCAAACAAGTAATGAACACATGGGTAAATGATGGAAAAAATAAGTAGTCCCTCAGGCAAGACATGTACCATAAACTGCCTCTGGGGCAACCCTCGGGCAACAACATTGTCAAGATCAGCCCCTCTAGCAGCATCACATCACGCATACTGGGCACCCGCGCTCACTGGGGTGTTCAGATTCCAGAGGAGCTCCTACAACCCAAGTGCTATCACAAACCATCTCGTGGCATAACAAATCAGACCCTCGGCCTCTCATATATCACAATCAGTATAACATGCTGCGGCGCGTAGCCCAATCCCATGATATCCTTACAATACAGGCCCTCAGCCTTACTCAGCCGGAAACCTCTCAAGCCACGCGGGCTAACAGTTAAACAAGTGCTTGTTCCAAAATATCATTTATAGAATCAAAACAGAGTAAATATAACTGAGTTATGAAACTAATTGTGAATATTAAATAAAAAAACAGTGAGGAAACAATAGTAAAAATCCCCTTAAGGTCAAAATAGTCGGGTCAAGGCCCAAACATGGCATTCAGGCCCAAACATAGTAATAATTTCCAAAATACAATAATATCAAACATTTTTCAATCAAATATGAGACTTAATAGTCGTACGAGATGGACCAAGTCACAATCTCCAATGTTGTACGACCCCGCGCTCATCATCTAGCATGTGTGTTACCTTAACGTACTGAGACGATATGAAATCCGGGGTTTCATACCCTCAGGACAGCATTTACAATCATTGCATACCTCAAACCGGTCCAAACTCTAGCCTGCAATGCCTTTGCCTCTCGCCTCATCCTCCGAATGCTCCAGATCTAACAAAAATTAGTATCATACCATTAATACGCGCTAAAGGAACAAGGCCCAAGCGAAAATAATCAAATAACTCAAAAATCCACAAATTGGCCAAACCCAACCCCCAGGCCCACATCTTGGAAATCGATAAAAATCACATCACTAGAATCCTTATCCTTCCACGAGTCTATACATACCAAAAGCATCAAAATTGGACCTCAAATGGCCCCTCAAATCCCAATGGAAACTCTCCAATTTCAAGTCCTAAATCTCAAATTTTAATTCTTAATTTCCAATAATTTCATGCCTAATCTGATAGAAATCACCATAAAATCGAGTATTTAGTTCAAAATTTTTACCTTCAAGCGTTACCCCTTGAATCCCTCTTTAAATCCTCTCAAAAAGCTCTTAGCCCATCTCAAAAGTGGAGGAAATAAGTTGAAAATCGCGAAGATGGCCTTTTATTCTTTCTGCCCAGACATCTCGAACCTGCGACTCCCTTTTCGCATTTGTGGACCGCTTATGCGGTCAAAATAATCGCACATGCGATTTTCACTTAAGGGCCTAACTTCCGCATTTGGAGTTAAAACCTCGCACCAGCGGCCCTGCAGGTGTGTTAGAAGCTCCGCACCTGCGATTAAGTTCCAGCTGACCAAAGATCGCTTCTGCGACCTCCTCTACGCATCTACGACATCGCACCTGCGGTCCCCAATCCGCAGGTGCGGAAACAACAGAAGTAGAAAAATTTTGCAACTCTATTCAAATTTCAAATCTTCCGCCAACCTTCCGAATCCATCCCGAGGCCCTCCGAACCTTAACCAAACATGACAACAACTCATATATTATCATTCGAACTGATACCAACCCTCGAAACACTCAAAACTATGCCAAAACACCCAATCACTCTCGGATTCAAGCCTAAGGATTTTCAAACTTCAGAATTCCGCATTCGATCCAAAAATCTATCAAACCTCATCCAAATGACCTCAAATTTTGCACATGCGTAACAAATGACACCTACTTCAATTCCCGAAATTTTATTCCGACCCCGATATTAAAATTTCCACTACTAACCGGAAAATGCTAAAATTTCAATTTCTCCAATTCAAGCCTAGATCTACCACGGACCTCCAAAATACATTCTGATCATGCTCTTAAGTCCCAATTCACCTAATGAATCTATCGGAACTATTAAAACCAAATCCCGAGATCATTTACTTAGAAGTCAACTTCCAGTTGACTTTTTCAACTTAAGCTTCCAAATTAGAGACCAAGTGTCTCATTTCACTCTATGACCACTCCGAACACAGAGCAGCGAACACGATATGATAAAATATCACTGAACAATATATAAAGAAGCAAAAATAGGGTAAATGAAGCGATAACCCATGAAGCGACCGGCCGGGTCATTACAAATATCAAGCAATACCAATGGCCAGAAAGGAATAAGATTACAAACAGTAGTGACGACAAGGAGAACACAAATGGAAATAAGAAATAGCCAAGTATATAAACAACAACATAGTTTGGATACAGATAAGTATAAATGTGCTCAAGTAGGGGAAATGATGTTAACTTAACCAAACAAATAGTTTCTAATACACAATTTCAATAATCCCAATTCTCGTAATCTCATACTATAAGTCACAAATTCAAAACCTTTAATACACACGGCACCTTGTGCCCACATCTTTCTATCTCACTTTTTACGGCAAAATTCACATGCTACTGAGTATAAGATATCCGTGTCAAATGCTAATTAACATGTTCAAGAGATTCCAT
This sequence comes from Nicotiana glauca, assembly GCA_026770625.1. Taxonomy (NCBI): domain Eukaryota; kingdom Viridiplantae; phylum Streptophyta; class Magnoliopsida; order Solanales; family Solanaceae; genus Nicotiana; species Nicotiana glauca. The sequence continues at coordinate 55,760 of MU738228.1, forward strand.
TTATGTGTCACAAAGTAAAATCACAATTTCTAAACCAAATAGGAAATCAGCGAGAAAGATGAGTTTATTTTAGAAATCATTTGAGTGAAGAAAATAACGTTTTCACCTAAAATTCAACATCTAATAACGATTGCATTTAACATAGAATTCACTGATTTAAAACATAATAATAGTTTCTTTTAAAGTAAAATAAAACCTCAAACAGGCTAAGGAGATTAAGTTGAGTAATCAATTGAAATAAAATATAACTATTATTATAAATAGTAAATACTGAAATATACGACGAGTTCTAACTTAAAAGATCACACTAGGTAGCATGATATTAACTCTTTTACTTTAATTCACTATATTATTAACAACTCAGCAGGGTATGAGGCAATTTCTCAACGTAGTAAATTCACCTTAAAATTAATTAAACAGAATAAAGTATTAGGAAAAGAGCTTAGGAAAAGACGACAAGGAAATAAGGCAATGATAACAACTCAACCCTCAGAAAAATAGTGAAAAATTAAAGTTGCCAAATTCTCAAAGTCTCGTGCGAAGGAACTGAAGACAATTCAATAAAACAGGGAACACAAAATAAACAATATGTTGCGGCGCGCAACCCGATCCCACCATATAAGATCAATTTCATAATCCACCCTTATTGTACCATAATAATCTACCCTTATTCCTCATGTTGCAAAGTGTAACACAATCCCACCATACAATGTCAATATCATAACAATAATATGTTGCGATACGCACCCCGATTCCACAACAAAATATCAATATCGTACTTCACCCTTATTCCACCTGTTGTGGCATAGAACCCGATCCCACTGTACAATAACAATATCACAATATAAATATCGTCACTTATTCCACCACCTCCTTTATTTCACCTATTGAAGCGTGCAACCCGATCCCCCATATAATAATTTAAATCAACAACCACAATTCAATAACTAAATTTACAAGAATTTATACAACCAAGGGTATGAGTACATGACAACAAGGGAACCACGTAAAATCAATGGAATACAATAAATTTTACAAAATGACAAGACAAGTAAGACACATGATAACTAAGCAGGTAACCACAAAAATTTAGACATGTATCAGATATGCATATAGTCATAGAAGAACTCAATAATTAAGAGGTAACAAGACATTAAGGAAGGCAATGACTTCAACTAAGGAATATAAGGGCCAAATAACGAGCAAGAGGTAAATAAGTGCTAACAACATCATATAGAGCATGTAAGAGTAGTCTAACAATGAGATACTACATGTTATGACAATTTAATCAAAAGCAAGGAAAGAGACTAGACAATCTAAAGCGGTCATTACACCATATAGTTGTGTACCCACTCGTCACCTTGTGTACACGACTTTCACATAATAAGATAACACAATTAACTCAATTCCTAAGGGGTAGACTCCCAATACAAAGTTAGACAAGACACTTACCTCAATTAGGCCAACTCATATCACAACCCCAAACCAGCCTGATCGTGATAGCGCCTCTCGTGAAGACAAGGTCAGTCGACACAACACTCATATAATCCCTTTAATCATTAATAGTCATTTTTAAGCCTTTAATTAAATAATATTTCATAATATAAGTCTGAATGAACAATGCAGAAATAACATACAAGCCCGACATCGGGGTGTCACTAGCCATGAGCATCTACCAAAGTCTGAATATAACAGAAATAGTCAAAATATACTAAGTATAGAAATGAAAATGAGAGGAAGGAAGCAGTGTTGCGAACATCGTGCAACCACCTTGCTAACCCTGATGACTCCGCATCTGAGCAACCAACACCCGCTATCGGGTTTCGAAATACTTGAATCTGCACACGAGGTGTAGGGAGTAATGTGAGTACTCCAACCCAGCAAGTAATAAGTGTAAATAAAGACTGAGTAGTAGAAAATAATGAATCCACATTTATGTTAGGCTCAATAAGCACAACAGGCTTTCCAAATCAGAATACGAGTCAATTGTCTCATTTAAAATCTAGCTTTTGGTAAACATCATTTAAAATACCTTCCAACAGTTTCAATAGGGGTACAATACCATTTATAATAAAATAGATGAAACCATAATTGGCCCCCTCGAGCGAAACGTAGTTCGTAAATAGCCTCTCGGGCAATACATGAGTCATAAATACCTCATAACAAGAAAATCTCAATGGAAATAAAAAAAAACCAACTCAGTGATTAAGTTCTGAACATCTCATAAAGCCCAGCTTAAATGAAAGTTGTTTAAAAACATTTAGCTAACATTTTCTACAGAGGCTCAGTATAAAGATAAGTGAAAACAATCATTGAATCAACATATTCAATAGAAACTCACTCTAAAGAGAAGCGAAAATCAATAATTTCATAATCAGGCCCTTCAGGCAAACATCACTCATGTGCATGTATATATCTATCACCCCTGAGGCTAGCCTCTCAATCACTCGTGACTCAATTCCTGCCAATCAGCTCATACTCAGCACTACGCTCAATAGGTACCATATAGTAACCGTTGCGGCGTGCAACCCGATCCATACATATAGTCGACTGCTCTCACTGGGGATCTGCAGACTCCGGAGTAGCTCCTACAGCCCAAGCGCTATATCACTGCGGTGTGCATCCCGATCTAACATATCGCTACAGCATGCAGCCCGATCCATATAAGTATCGCTGCGGCGTGCAACCCGATCCATAGATGTGTGTGTGTATGTGTGTGTGTGTGTGTGTATATATATATATATATATATCGCTGCGGCATGCAGCCCGACCCATAGATATATAATCCTCACGGACAGGCCCTCGGCCTCTCTCAGTCATTATCTCACCATCAGACTCTCAGTCTATCTTAATCATCAACCTCACAATCAGTCCCTCGGTCTATCTCAGTCATCAACTCACGATCACTCGGACCATCAGTAATATAGTGAACTCAGCCCAAACAGTTTTCCCATTTTTAGGAAATATAGTGATAAGACCAGGTTTTTAAATAGTAAACAGGCAAAACATGACTGAGGATATTCTATCAAACACATATAGTGAGGAAAAATAGTAAAAATTCCTCTAAGGGTCTCAACAGATTGGCACAAGGACCCAAACGTGGAATACAATCAAAAATATAATATCAATATCTAAAATATGGAATATCATAGGATTTCGACTCACATATGCAACTTAACACTCATACGGGACGGGCCAAGTCACAATCCCCAACGGTGCACAACTCCACGCTTGTCATCTAACGTGTGCGTCACCTCAAAGTAACACCACGATGTTTAATCCGAGGTTTCAAACCCTCAAGACAATATTTACAATCATTACTTACCTCGATCCGGTCTAAACTTCTAACCAGCGATGCCTCGCCCGCACGAATCGACCTCTAGATGCTCCAAATCTAGCCACAATCAGTACATAATCATTAAAATATGCTAAGGGAACAAAGCCCACTCGAAAATATCCAATTTACATCAATAATCCCAAAATTTCTCAAACCCGGCCCCCGGGACCATGTCTCGGAATTCAATAATTTTTACATCAACGGATTCCTTATCTCCCCACGAGTTCATACATACAAAGAACATGAAAATCCATCCACAAATGACCCTTCAAATCCCAAATGTTTGGTTTCAAATTTCCAAGCCCTAGCTCTTCAAGTTTTAGGCTTAATTCCATGATTAATTAGGTGGAATTCACACAAGAATCGAGTATTGATTACAAAAATCTTGCCTCCAAGTGATTCCCTTCGATTCTCTCTTCAAATCCTTCTCAAAAGCTCCAAAAATTGTTCAACAATGGAGAAAATAGACCAAAAATTGCGAAACCCATCTTTTAAACATTCTGCCCCAAGCATAAATTCCTTCTTCGCGAATGCGGTCAAAGCCTCGTGTTCACGAAGCACAAAAATCCGCTGACCAAAACTCTCCTTCACGAACTCGACCCTACCATCGCGAATGTGATACATTAGCTTCTCAAACTTACGCGAACACGATCCTACCATCGCGAACGCGATGCTTCAGCCTCTCAAACTTACGTGAACGCGATAATGCCTCTCACGAACGCGATGCATGCTATCTCGTCCCTTCACGAACGTGGGACTCCCCTTCACGAATGCGAAGGCCAAACCTAATGCCTCCCTTCATGACTCTTCGCGAACGCGAGAGTCCACTCGCGAACGCGAAGACCAAAATACCTGCAACTGCTAGAACTCAAAATATGCAACTTTCTCAACTTCGAAATGATCCGTTTAAACCCTCGAAACTCACCCGAGGCCCTCGGGACCTCAACCAAAGACACGAACATATCCCAATACCTATTTCAAACTTGCTCCAAACTTCGAAACACTCAAAAAAATATCAGAATATCAAATTTGCATCGGATTCAAGCCTAAGAATCCCAATATCTTCTTGATTTAAAACCCGACCAAACCATGTTTGAATGACCTAAAATTTTGCACACACATCACAAATGACACAAAGGAACTACAACAACTTTTGGAATTTCATTCCGACCACTATATCAAAATCTCACGTATCAACCAGAAAATGCCGAAATCTCACTTTCGCCACTTCAACCCTAAACCTTCCACGGGCTTCCAAAATGCATTTCGATCACGCTCCTAAGTCCCAAATCACCCCAATGGAGCTAACCAAATCATAAAAATTCTGATTTGAGATCATATATAAACAAGTCAAAATCTTGGTCAAACCTTTCAAATTTCAAGCTTTGAACTGAGAACTATTCTTCCAAATTCATTCCGATTATCCTGAAAACCAAAACCAACAATTTACATAAGTCATAATATACCACACGGGGCAAGTCATGCTCAAGAACTGGCGAGCAAAGTGCAAAAAAATGACCGGTCATGTCGTTACATCCTCCCCCACTTAAATATACGTTCGTCCTCGAACGTGCCCAGAGTTGTTCTAACAGGCGACCAATCACTGAATAACCTCACCATGCACATACCCGGGGGTGATCCTATGTCACCCTATCTCCAATAGGTTCGATAACACAATACAACTAAAATTTCACAGTTCGTCCTAGTCGACAAAACACAGAACCACATTTCTGCTTCTAAAATCCTCGATACGATCAGAATCTCACATTTATACTGTGAATAAATCCGAACAAGCTGTAACAAACCATATCTACTATCTCAGGTGCAATCACATGATATACCACATAGCTCAAACACTCGCAGCAATAACTTCTAATCACAGCATCTGCACATAACAACCGAATACCGATAGAAAACCTCTTATCAACTAAAGTCTCCTTCCAACACTTTCATATACTTCCAATGATAATGAAACACGCAATAAACCATAACCATTTCCCAGATCAACCATTCATGAAGCCACTGCCCCTTTGGCAATTACCACAGCAAATATCTGAGCCGAACTACGATATTATCCTTCCAACATGCTAAAATCAAAACCATTTGTATTCATTAAAGACCCCAAAGATCCCATCTAATACAACACAATTACTCTGATGGTATGACGCATCAATACAGGCTGAAGCCGCAAATTGTGCAACCCGCGCACCAATAAGCCACAATCCAAACATACTCAAATCATGAAAATGACTCAAATGAAAGAGCTGTACTGCAAGCTCACCGGTACTACAACACACAATGCCGAGAACCTAACACACATCATACAAATAGAACACACGAATCTAAACTGCAGGATCATACCTTCACATAGCTTCGCTCCAATACGCAACCTCATCCAAACACTAGTCCCCATGAAACACATCAAGTCACTATGTTCAAAATCGATAACCATACACAATATGATGTTTAAAACCAAAGCAATCATCATAACCGCCACGAAGCAATTTACATACATTACACATACCCGAAGGACATAACTGATATGCCATCCACCGAGCAATAACCAACACTCTTCCCGCTCAAATTCCACTATAAAACCCCAATGGAACCGCACCACTTGTGCCTATAACCAACGAATCCTAACATCTCACAACACGGAAGGATAAATCATAGATCCCCCTAGTTTCTAATAGCTCAATAACACCCGAACCAACACATCCTTTGCCAACAGAAACTCGAAGTTAACAAGACGTCTCGATGCCAGACACATATCCATATAGGTCTACCAATGGACCCCACATCAACTCTAGTTACCCATAACAGATAAATAATCCTTCGAAGGTTCAAAATGAATGAATCATAGCACATACTAACATCTGACTAATTTACCCATATTTTGTCATCCATAACCACGAGCTAACCTGTGTATGAGAACTTCCAGTCTACAAGTCCATAACACATGAATTACCTTATCTGATCCCAATTCCTCCACTTGCATATATAACTCACCTCTCGTACTCAATCATTCCATGAGAGATACTCTAAGATTCTTTCGTGCTGCCAAGCAAACTCGAATATCAACAACTAATCTGACAAGAAGTGATGCAATACTACCAAAGTACCATAAACTTAATCACATTGCCTCTTTCTGAAACATATACCCATTATAAAATCACCTCAATTAGCATTACCATTTCTTTAATCATCCGAAGATCATTTCTCAAATCATCTGAAGCTCATTTCTCTAATTATCTGAAACTGCCTGTGTTGCCTAAGAATTTATGACCTTACATTCAAATCTAAACTGTGACCTTACACATGCCAATCTTAATCCCACACAACATATCGCATGTTCCATACCATCATAGGATATCATGAAAACTTCATATTCCTTTTGAGCCACAAGCAAATATGTACTCAACTAACCAAGAACTTTCAATTTGCACAAATCTAAATCGTCAAGACTGAATCCTTCTAACTCGACCGAGCTACGCAGGCAACTAAAACCCAAGAGCGTTGCCGCGAAACACCTATAGAAACTCATTACGTCGTAAGCATCCAAAGAACTAATCATGTCATTACTATACTGTTTTGGCTTACTATAAAGCTATCCTATCTATCCGAGTTTCCTTCTGATTTACGTTCAACTTGATACTCCTTCTTCCTATAACATCACAATTTCTCAACCCAGACCTACCACACGGGACCCAAGCATAAAGCCACATAGTCTAAGGCTCATAAGATGCCGAATACTTTCTCAGATATTCCCAAGAGCACCACGTTCAAAATTCATTACTCTGAAGAGACTTCCTGTGCTGCGAATATAATCTGTTATCTTTACCTTCCTGATACTGATACATAGAATCCCATAATTAATATAGAAAATACCACAAGTCTTGACATCTTCCAATAAAAACTCAGTTTCTAACCACATATACAACTTTAAAAACCCAATTGTTACATGTAGAATCTTGAACACATTAGATCCATTCTCAAGAGTCATTCACTCTATTCAAACTGCAATTATCCCGATCAAACAAACAGAACCTCCCGCGCCTCAATAACACTCTGACACCGCAGTGTGTAACCTCATCCTAGAATAACCAGGCCACTTCCCGCTCTATATATCGAGCATCCATTATCAATAACAACTCATGACATTTCGTGATTCTCATACACCTATGAAACATGACATAACCTTTGTCAAAATTCTCTTTTACCCGAGACATCCTTGATCTCAATCTCCGTAAGCCATAACTGATTCACCAGTACTCCTCAAACTAGAACCAACATAGCACATAACCATGCAATTAACTAAGCAATAGCAGGCTCCCCCACTTGACTCGAAGCCATAGATCAAACGAAACATAATAACTCATAACGATATACTCTATTGCTGCCATAATACCATAGTGAGATTGAACTCAATCCTTCATAAGCTCGTGAAACACAGACCATCTAGTACTTTAAATCTTATACAAGTCTCACAATCACCCCCGTAACAGTTGAACCCCACACACTTATGCGACCCAAATTTAAATTGCAGCATATATATAATGCTTGTAAATGAGATCTCTTAACAGACAACATAAGGATAACACAACCTCAGAACACTCCGTAGGAGATAACCTCACCTGCTTTGCTTCAAACTAACATTTATGTATAGCTTCCACCGTCATAAACATTATGCAGTCACTTAATCTTCTTGAGTCTGAACTCATACTGCAACATGAAATTTACTTCACTCCTAACTGGGAAACACAAAAAGATTCTTCACGCATCCATAACTCGAGGCTACACCTCGAATCAAGATGGAATTCAAACACCTAATAGTTCTTGTATCCTCCAGCAAACCTTCCTCGTCATTTCTAAATCATGGATACATCTCGTAATACGAACATACTCATCACATAGCCATCCAGCCGTTGCTTCCACTAATAGGGACAATACCGAACATATAAGTTCAAAATACACTTGCTCACACAATCTGCACCTCGGTGCTCAAGCCATAGGCAAAACAAAAATCTGGCCTCAAGTCCTCCAGACTTGCCCAATATCAACTCACAGAGATCACATCTCGTCCCTCGATCGGGCAATCACAAGCCATCGATGCACATATGATACTGAGCGCTTATACGAGTATGCGAACGCGTGGAAGGAATTCAAAAAGTTACCTTTCAAGCTGAATCAAGGACGTATGATAAGAATTCGAGAACGTGAAGTTTTTCCTAAAAGTTTTGTAGCCTCTCGAGGATAAATACAGATGTCTGCGTACCGATCCACGAGACTCTACTAAACCTGTTCATGACTCGTGAGACCTATGTAACCTAGGCTCTGATACTAACTTGTCACAACCCCAAACCGGCCCGGTCATGATGGCGCATCTCGTGAAGACAAGGACAGCCGACACAACATACATATAGTCCTTTTAATCATTAAGAGTCATTTTTAAGCCTTTAATTAAAAAATATTTCATAATATAAATCTGAATGAATAGTGCGAAAATAACATACAAGCCCGACATCGCGGTGTCACTAGCCATGAGCATCTACCAAGGTATGTATAATACAAAAATAGTCAAAATGTACTAAGTACAAAAATGAAAATGAGAGGAAGGAAGTGATGTTGCGAACGTCGTGCAGGAATCTACGTCTGAGCAACCAACACCCGCTATCGGGTTTCGAAATACCTGAATCTGCACACGAGGTGCAGGGAGTAATGTGAGTACTCCAACCCAGCAAGTAATAAGTGTAAATAAAGACTGAGTAGTAGAAAATAATGAATCCACATTTATGTTAGGCTCAATAAGCACAACAGGCTTTCCAAATCAGAATACGAGTCAATTGTCTCATTTAAAATCTAGCTTTTGGTAAACATCATTTAAAATACCTTCCAACAGTTTCAATAGGGGTACAATACCATTTATAATAAAATAGATGAAACCATAATCGGCCCCCTCGAGCGAAACGTAGTTCGTAAACAGCCTCTCGGGCAATACAGGAGTCATAAATACCTCATAACAAGAAAATCTCAATGGAAATAAAAAAAAACCAACTCAGTGATTAAGTTCTGAACATATCATAAAGCCCAGCTTAAATGAAAGTTGTTTAAAAACATTTAGCTAACATTTTCTACAGAGGCTCAGTATAAAGATAAGTGAAAACAATCATTGAATCAACATATTCAATAGAAACTCACTCTAAAGAGAAGCGAAAATCAATAATTTCATAATCAGGCCCTTCAGGCAAACATCACTCATGTGCATGTATATATCTATCGCCCCTCAGACTAGCCTCTCATTCCCTCGTGACTCAACTCCTACCAATTAGTGCTCACACTCACCACCAACGCGCAATAGGTACCATATAGTAACTGCTGTGGCGTGCAGCCTGATCCACATATCACTGCGGCATACAGCCCGATACATACATATAGTCGACTGCGCTCACTGGAGGTGTGCAGACTCTATAGGGGCTCCTACAGCCCAAGCACTATATCGTTACGGCGTGCAACCCGATCCATATAGGTATCGCTGCGGCGTGCAGCCCGATCCATAGACCTATATATTTATATATATATTGTTGCGGCGTGTAGCCCGATCCACAGATATATAATCCTCACGACCAGGCCCTCGACCTTTCTCAATCATTACCTCACCATCAGACTCTCAGTCTATCTCAGTTATCAACCTCACAATCAGACCCTCGGTCTATCTCATTCATCATCTTACGATCACTCGGACCATCAGTAAAACAGGGAACTCAGCCTAAACTATTTTCACATTTTTAAGAAATATAGTGATAAAACCAGATTTTTAAATAATAAACAGGTAAAACATGACTGAGGATATGCTATCAAACACATATAGTGATGAAAAATAGTAAAAATGCCCCTAAGGGTCTCAATAGATCGGCACAAGGCCCCAAACGTGGCATACAACCAAAAATATAATATCAATCTCTAAAATATGGAATATTATAAGATTTTGAATCAAATACGCTACTTAACAATCATACGGGACGAACCAAGTCACAATCCCCAATGGTGAACAACTCCACGCTTATCATCTAACGTGTGCATCACCTCAAAGTTACACCACGATGTGTAATCTGGGGTTTCAAACCCTAAGGACAGTATTTACAATCATTACTTACCTCGATCCGGTCAAAACATCTAGCCCACGATGCCTCACCCGTATGAATCGACCTCTGGATGCTCCAAATCTAGCCACAGTCAGTACATCATCATTAAAATATACTAAGGGAACAAAGCCCACTCGAAAATATCACATTTACATCAATAATCCCAAAATTGCTCAAACTCGGCCCCCGGGCCCATGTCTCGAAATTCAATAATTTTCACATCAACAGATTCTGTATCTCCCCACAAGTTCATACATACCAAGAACATGAAAATCTATCCACAAATGACCCTTCAAATCCCAAATGTTTGGTTTCAAATTTCCAAGCCCTAGCTCTTCAATTTTTAGGCTTAATTCCATGATTAATTAGGTGGAATTCACACAACAATCGAGTATTAAGTTCAAAAATCATACCTTCAAGTGATTCCCTTTGATTCTCTCTTTAAATCCTTCTCAAAAGCTCCAAAAATTGCTCAACAATGGAGAAAATAGACCAAAAATCATGAAACCCATCTTTTAAGCATTCTGCCCCAGGCATAAATTCCTTCTTCGCGAACTCAGTCAAAGCCTCGCGTTTGTGAAGCAAAAAAATTCCGTTGACCAAAACTTTCCTTCGCGAACGCGACCCTACAATTGCAAACGCGATGCTTCTGCCTCTCAAACTTACACGAGAGTGACAATGCCTCTCGCGAAGGCGATGCATGCTAACCCGGCGCTTCGCGAACGCGGGACTACCCTTCATGAATGCGAAGGCCAAACCTGACACTTCCCTTCCTGACTCTTTGCGAATGCGAGGGTCCACTCGCGAATGTGAAGACCAAAATACTTGCAACTACTGAAACTCAAAACCTGCAACTTTCTCAAATTCACAATGATCCGTTCAACCCCTCGAAACTCACCTGAGGCCTACGCGACCTCAACCAAAGGCACGAACATATCCTAATACCTATGTCAAACTTGCTCCAACCTTTAGAACACTCAAAACAACTTCAGAATATCAAATTTGCATAGAATTCAAGCCTAAGAATCCCAAAATCTTCTAGATTACGCTTTTGATAAAAAAAACCGACCAAACCACGTCCGAATGACCTGAAATTTTGCACACACATCTCAAATGACACAACGGAACTACTGCAACTTCCAGAATTTCATTTTGACCACTATATGAAAATTTTACCTATCAACCGGAAAATGCCGAAATCTCACTTTCGCCAATTCAAGCTTAAGCCTTCCACTTACTTCCAAAATGAATTACGATCACGCTCCTAAGTCCCAAATCACCCAACGAAGCTAACTAAATTATAAAAATTCCGATCCGAGATTATATACAAACAAGTCAAAATCTTGGTCAAACCTTTCAAATTTCAAGCTTTGAACTGAGAACTGTTCTTCTAAATTCATTCCGGTTATCCTGAAAACCAAAACCAACGATTTACATAAGTCATAATATACCACATGGGACAAGTCATGCTCGAGAACTGGCGAGCAAAGTGCAAAAGCTCAAAACGACCGATCGGGTCGTTACAACTCAATACTCAATTTAGCTTTTCTTTTACCAATTCACCATTGTTTGGCTCAATCTATCCAATGATGACTTGAATACATCTAACAATGCAAGAGAACAATTTCTATGAATTAAGCTATGGCCCTTATACAATTTGTAAAAAGTCAAGAAAAGTCAACTCCTCAGGCCCGCGCCTCGGAACCCGATAAAATTTACAAACCTGAACACTCATTTTGATACGATTTCAACCATACAAAAATCATCAAGTTTTGATACAAATTGGTTCTTCAAATCATCAATTTTTATTTCTAAAAGATTTGACAATTTTCTCCAAAGTTTCCTTTACATTTTCATGAATTTGATGTTAAATCTAAGATATAATCATAAAATATAACTGAAAACTGATTAGAGTCATTTAACCAATGATTTGATATAAAAATCTTCTCTCAAAATTACCCACTCCCGGAACTAGGGTTCAAAATATGATAAATGAACCTAAGTCCTGAAATGGGAGTCTTAATACCATCTTGAGATGTCGCATTTGCGACATCAAGATCGCAAATGTGATGATTGCAAATTAGACAAAAGTATCGCAAATGTGAAGGTTGGCCAACTTTGTCAAAGTTTTAAATGCGACATAAGCTTCGCAAATGCGAGCTCAGTGTTTTCGCAAAAGCAAGTAATTGGGTCGCAAATACGGAGCTGCCTAATCACAAATGTGATGAATTGGTTCGCAAGTTGGAACTCCCCAACCCTAGCCCATCGTTGCAAATATGATAATGATCTCGCAAATGTGAGAACAAAGACTCCAGCATAGCATAAACTTCTTTTAACACTTCGAAATGCGTATGAAACTCATCCAAGCCCTTAAGGCTCCATGAAAAACATCAACGCAAGTCTGAAAACATAACAAAAACTCGCTCGCACGATTGGAACACCAAAATAACCACTAGAATCACGAATCAAATGACAAAACACATGAAAATCACCATGAACTTCAAGAACTTCTACAATTACAGCCAAGCGTCCGAACCATATCATATCAACTCCAAATGATACCAAATTTTGTAGGCAAGTCCCAAATGACAGAACAAATGAGTGTTTTGTTTTAGAACCCAAATTCGGGATCCGAAGCCTTAAAAACCTTATTTTTTTCTCTCGATTTGTGTGTGCAGTTCTGACACGTTTCCAGAAAGCTATATGTGATATTTAAGAAAAATGTTAAATTTGGCCTTTAAAATTGATTAAAGTTGACATCAATCAACATTTATGGTAAATAGACCCGGGCCCATCACAGTCCTGTAGGGTTGGTAGTAAAATATAGGACTTGAGCATATGCCCGGAATCGAATTCCGAGGTCCCTAGACCGAGAAATAAATTTTTGTTAACTAAAAAATAAAATAGTTTATGGAAATTGAAAGTGTTGGAGCTTAATGGTATCGGGCCCGTATTTTAGTTCTGAAGCCCAATACAGGTCCGTTATAATATTTAAACCTTATATGTAAAATTTGGTGAGGAACGGAAGTAGACGTGATTCGAACCTTTGGTTGATAAAATAGGAAGTTTGAACTATCTTGAAAAATTTCATGGGTTTTGGTGTTAAATTCGTTATTTAAGATGTTATTTTGGCGATTTGATCGCACGAACAAGTCCACATGATGTTTCTAGACTGGTGTGCATGTTTAGTTTGAAGCCCCGAGAGCTCGGGTGTGTTTTGGATAGGCCACAAAGTGTTTTGAACCTTAAGGAATATTTTTTGGTATTGCAGGTCTGCGGACTTCGCATTTCGCAAATGCGAGCACCGCAGTTGCGAGGAATTATCACATTTGTGGTGATTGGGCTGGACAGGGGACCTTCACATTTGTGAAGTTCATCGTCGCAAATGCGACATGAACAGTGGACGCAATTGCGAACATTTGTTCACATTTGCGAAAGTAGCAAGTCAGGCCAAGCTTCGCATTTGCGAAGTCTTGGTTGCATTTGCGAACCTGTGATCATAAATGGGATATCGGAAACTGTTCAAAAATAAGTTTTGATGGGATTTTTCTAGAGCAAGTTCTTCCCCATATCATAGGTAGAGGAATCTTCACTCAATTTCTTCAATCTATTTCATCTTTTTACTTTATTTCATCTCAAAATCTAGGGTTTTTCATGGGAAATTGGGTGTTCTTGGATAGAATTAGGAATTTCAAAAATTAGGGATTTGGACCTCAAATTGAGGTTGGATTTCAAAACCAATTGCATATTTGGGTTGGTGGGTGATAGGTAATCGAGTTTTAGTTCAAACTTCGAGTTTTGACTAAGCAAGCCCGGGGTCAGTTTTTGACTTTTTGGGGAAAACATTGGGAAATCTATACTTATGCATTAGAATTGGTTAATTTAGCATTAATTGATGTTAATTAGTTAATTATTCCTAGATTAGAGCGGTTTGGAAGTGGAAATCAAAGTAAAAGCGGTATTTGATGCTTGAGTTTGGTCGTGGAATGGAGGTAAGTGTTTGGTCTAACCTTAGCTAGAGGGAATAGGTGTTGATGTCTTATTTGCTATGTGTTAGTATCGATTTAGATGTATAGGTGTGGTGACGAGTATCTATACGTTGACGTAGAGCATGCAAGGGAGTCTTATATTGTGACCGTTGTGTCTCTTATCATGTTTTTCTCATACTTAAATTGATGATTCTCTATGTAGAGCAAGTTTTATGATATTGTTGGGTATTTAATCATTCTTGAGTATTGACTCAAGTTGAAATTTATTTTGTGAAGTTAACTGTTGAAATAAAATTGGTTATGGTTGATTCCCTTATCGGGATGTTATTGTTTCTTCTGTTTTAGTGAGGAAGAGTGTAAAGCACGAAGGGTGATGCCATGTATGATATTGTGAGTGCGCGTTAATGCACAAAGGGGGATGTCGTGCCGATATTGTGAGTGTTAATGCACGAAGGGTGATGTTGTGCCATGATTTGAGTGTTAATGCACGAAGGGTGATGTCGTGCCATGATTATGAGAGTTAATGCACGAATGGTGGTGTCGTGCCTTTTCTGTTATTTCTTATGGTGAGGACGAGAGTAAAAGCATAAAGGGTGATGTCGTGCATGTATTACTATTTCATTATTCCTAATGATTCAAATATGGTGACTATTATGCTTCTTTGTTGAATTAATGTTAGAATTTGATATTCCGCACAGCGTGCTTCCCCTCCCTGTCTTTATCTGTTACTTTTCTGTTATTACTATTCTGCTCGTATATGATTCAACTGCACAGGTTTATATGGTCATCGCATCCTAGACTCTTCACTACTTCGAGGAGGTTAGGCTCGACACTTAACAGTACATGGGATCGATTGTATTAATACTGCACTCTGCACTTTTTGTGCAGATTTCTGCGCCGGAGCTTGTGAGTAGATTTGAGGTTGCTGCCTTCAGTCCAGGGAGACCCAAGGTAGATATGCCGGTGTTTGCAGAGCCTGGAGTCCCCTTTCCTCTATATTAGTTTTTTTCCTGTCTCTTTCTATTTTGAGAATAGATGTACTTCCTTCAAAATAGTATTTGTAGAATTTCTTAGACGTTCGTGGTTTGTGGCACCAGATCACTAGGGTAGTTATGTACTAGAGCTGTTGCACTATTATATCACATTCATATTTCATAATTGTTTTGTTTTAGCTATTATCTGTTTCTTTTTTATAAATAATAATTGTAGTAAGGTCTCACAATTCACAAACAAGCTAGGTAGAGTCCGAGGGATTTGTACGGAGACGTTTGTGCTTAACTCTAAGAGGCTACAGTGTTTAGGAAAAACTTTACATCTATGCTTTTATGTCATTTGACTTGATTTCTCAATACTAATTGAACTTCCACTTTGTTTTTTCGCAGATGATAAGAACACGTACCGCTTCATTAGCTGACCATTAGCCCGAGCCCCCAGTGGGAGCTCCTACGAGAGGCAAAGGCTGAAGACATGCTAGAGGACGAGGTAGAGGCAAGGCTCAGCCCAGAGCTCAAGCACCAGCACTAGTGACGTAGCCTTAGGTAGAGTTTGAGGATGAGGTCCCGGCCCAGACCGTTCCAGCAGGGCCAGCTCAGGTTCCAGAGGGGTTCATCGCCACCCCGGTATTCCAGGATGCTCTGGTCCTTCTAGTGGGCCTTATGGAGAGTGTCACTCAGGCAGGCATATTTCCTGTAACACCAGCCATCTCTCAGACTGGAGGAGGAGCCCAGACTCCTACTACTCACACTCCGTAGCAGATGGCTCCCCAGTTTTAGACTGCAGCAGCTCATCCGGTTGGGGTAGTTCCACCGAGAGTTGTAGCACAGACCGCTGATGGGTCAGCTATGTGTTCTGATGCCTTGTGGAGGCTAGACAGGTTCACCAAGATTTATACTACTACCTATGACGGTAGATCTTTATAGGATCCCCAGGATTATTTGAACAATTGTCGCGAGGTTCTGCAGAACATGAGGGTAGTGGAGACCAATTGGGTCGACTTTGCTGCTTTTTTTTTTAGGTTCCACCAAGAAGTGGTGGAGGGATTATTGTTTGGCTAGACCGACTAGATCACCAGCTCTGACTTGGGACCAGTTCTCTTAGCTATTTCTCGAGAATTTTCTTCCTATCACTCAGATAGAGGACTACCACAGGCGGTTCGAGCATCTCCAGCAGTGTTCTATGATTATCACCTAGTACGATACTTGGTTTGTTGATTTGCCTCGTCATGCTTTTATTATACTCCCTACCGAGAGAGACAGAGAGATAGAGAGAGAGAGAGAGAGAGAGAGAGAGAGAGACAGAGAGAGAGAAGAGGTTTATTGAGGGACTTGCTCATCCTATTTGATTGCAGATAGCTAAGGAGATAAGGAGCGAGATTTATTTCTAGGATACGGCCAATGTGGCCAGGCAGGTTGAGATGGCTCTAGATCAGGGGAGCGGCCAGGGGTCGTCATTCTTGTAGATTCAATGGTGCCTTGTTTAGACGCAGGGATTCTTTTGGTAGGGGCCATCCTCGCAGGCCATTTCATTCAGCACTTCAGACTTCTCACGGTGCTCCAAGTGACCATGGTTCTCATATGCAGTATTCAGATCAGCTACCCTACAGTGCATCACTAGCTCCTATCAGTGCACCTTCGCTCCAGAGTTTTTATAGTGGCCAGTGAAGCGGTCAAGGTAAGTTCTAGGGTCAGTAATTCCAGCAACCAAGGACTTATTATACTTGTGGTGATCCGAGGCACATTGCTAGATTTTTTTCCTTGAGCGTTGAGTAGATCTCAACATTAGGGTTCTCGTACCATGGTTCAAGTACCGGGTGTTCCACCACCTGCTCAGCTAGCTAAGGGTGGGGACAGATAGCTAGAGGTGGAGGTTGAGGTGTTAGAGGTGGAGGCCAGGCCGCTAGAGGTGGAGGCCAGCCAACAAGAGGCCATCCTAGGGACGTAGTTCAGAGTGGTAAGGCCTAGCCCCAATGTTATGTTATTCTACTAGGTCTGAGGCTGAGGCCTCTGATGCAATTACCACAGGTACGGTCTCAGTTTGTAGTAGAGATGCTTCAGTTCTATCTGATCCAGGGTCTACATATTCCTATGTGTTATCTTATTTTTCCCATATCTGTTTGTGCCTCGTGATTATTTGAGTGCTCCCGTGTATGTTTCTATGCTAGTAAGGGATTCTATTATTGTAGATCGTGTCTATCGCTCGTGCATGGTTGTTATTGGGAGTCTTGAGACTAGTGTAGACCTCCTACTCCTCAATATGGTTTATTTCGATATTATTCTAGGGATGGATTGGTTGTCACCTTACCATGCTATATTGGACTGTCATGCAAAGACAGTGACCTTAGCCTTCCTAGGTTTGCCTTGATTGGAGTGGAGTGGGACTTCTAGTCATTCTATTAGTAGGGATATTTCTTAAATGAAGGCTCGACATATGGTCGAGAAGGGGTGTTTGGCTTACTTGGCGTATGTTCAAGATTCTAGTGATGAGGTTCCTTTTATTGATTCTGTACCAATTGTTCGGTAGTTTCTAGAAGTATTTCCTGCAAACCTACCAAGTATGCCACACGACAGGGATATTGACTTTTGCATCGATTTGGCTCCGGACACTCAGCCTATTTCTATTCCGCCAAATCATATGGCCCCGCCGCAGTTGAAAGAATTGAAGGAGCAGTTGCAAGACTTGCTTGATAAGGGATTTATTAGACCTAGTGTCTCGCCCTGGGGTGCGCCGATGTTGTTTGTTAAGACAAAGGATGGGTCGATGAGGATGTGTATAGATTATCAGCAGTTGAACAAAGTCACCATCAATAATACGTATCCATTACCGAGGATTGATGATTTGTTTGATCAACTTCAGGGTTCTAAGGTATTTTCGAAGATTGATTTGAGATCGAGCTACTATCAGTTAAGGATTAGGGCATATGATGTCCCTAAGACAGTTTTTTGCACTCAATACGGGCATTATGACTTTTTGGTGATGTCATTTAGGTTGACAGATGCCCCAATCATGGATTTAATGAATCGAATATTCACGTCGTATCTGGATTCCTTCATGATTTTCTTCATTGATGATATTTTGATCTACTCCCGCAGCCGAGAGGAGCATGAGTAGCTTCTTCGAGTCATTCTTCAAAATCTGAGAGACGGTCAGTTGTATGCTAAGTTTTTGAAATGTGAGTTTTGGTTAAGTTCAGTTGCTTTCTTAGGTCATGTTGTATCAGCAGAGGGTATTTAGGTGGATCCTAAGAAGATTGATGTAGTTAAGGACTGGCCTAGACCCACATCAGCTATAGGGATCTGGAGTTTCTTAGGTTTGGCGGGTTACTATCATCGGTTTGTGGAGGGGCTTTCATCTATAGCAGCTCCGATGACCAGGTTGACCCAGAAGGGTGCCTCGTTCAGGTGGTCGAACGAGTATGAGGCGAGCTTTTAGAAGCTCAACATAGCTTTGACTATGGCACCGGTGTTGATTTTGCCCATAGGTTCAGGGCCATATATAGTATATTGTGACGTATCTGTTATTGGACTTTGTTGAGGTGTTGATGAAGAATGGCAAGGTTATTGCATATGCTTCGCAGTAGTTGAAGATTCACGAGAAGAATTATCCAATACATGATTTAGATCTAGCAGCCATTGTCCGTGTGCTGAAAATTTGGAAGCATTATTTATTTGGCGTGTCATGTGAGGTCTGCACGGATCACAAGAGTCTATAGTATTTGTTCAAGCAGAAGGAACTAAATTTCAGGTAGAGGAGGTGGTTGGAGCTATTGGATGACTATGATATCACCATCTTGTATCATCCTTAGAAGGCCAATGTGGTGGTCGATGCTTTGAGTAGGAAGTCGGCTAGTATGTGTAGCCTTGCATATATTCCAGTCGGTGAGAGACCACTTGCTTTGGATGTTTAGGCCTTGGCCAATCAGTTTTTGAGGTTGGATGTCTCTAAGCCTAGCCGTGTTTTAGCTTGTAAAATCACTCGGTCGTCATTATTTGAGCGTATCACGGATCGAGTGTATGATGATCCTCATGTGCTTGTCCTTAGGGACATCGTGCGACATGGAGGTGCCAAGCAGGTTACAGTTGGAGATGATGGATTTTTGAGGATGCAGGGTCGAGTTTGTGTGCCTAATGTGGATGGAATTCGTGAGTTGATTCTAGAGGAGGCCCATAGTTCCCGATAATCTATTCATCCGGGCGCCGCCAAGATGTATCAAGATTTGCGGCAGCATTATTGGTAGAGAAGAATGAAGAAGCATATTGTGGCGTATATATCTTGGTATTTAATTTTCAGCGGGTAAAGTACAAGCATCAGAGACCTGGTGGTTTGTTTTAGAAGATTGAGATTCCTGAGTGGAAGTGCGAGCGTATCACCATGGACTTCGTTGTTGGACTCCCACGGACTCAGAGGAAGTTCAATACAGTATTGGTTATTGTTGATAGGCTAACTAAGTTAGCGTATTTCATTCACGTGGCATTTTCTTATTCTTCGGAGCGGTTGGCGGAGATCTATATCTGGGAGATTGTTCGTCTTCACCGTGTGACCGTGTTTATCATTTTTGACCGAGGTACGCAGTTTACCTCACATTTCTGGATGGCAGTTCAACGTGAGTTGGGTACACGGGTCGAGTTAAGCATAACATTTTATCCTCAGACAGATGGACAGTCCGAGTGTACTATTCAGATTTTGGAGGATATGCTGCGCGCCTGTGTTATTGACTTAAGAGTTTCTTAGGATCAGTTCTTAGCATTAGCGAAGTTTGCCTAAAACAACAACTATCAGTCGAGCATCCAGATGGCTCCCTATGAGGCATTATATGCTAGGCGGTGTCCATCACCAGTTTGGTGGTTTGAGCTGGGGGAGGCTCGATTATTGGGTACAGATTTGGTACATAATGCCTTGGACAAGGTCAATATCATTCAGGATAAGCTTCGTACAGCTCAGTCCAGGAAAAATAGTTATGCCGACGTGATGTGACATTCATGGTCGGAGAATGAGTGTTGCTTCAGGTGTCGCCCATGAAGGGCGTGATGAGATTTGGGAAGAAGGTAAAGCTAAGCCCTAGGTTCATCGGGCCTTTTGAGATTCTTGGTTAAGTGGAGAGGTGACTTACGGACTTGCGTTGCCTCCAAGTTTATCAACTGTGCATCCAGTCTTTCATGTGTCCATGCTTCAGAAGTAATAAGGCGATCCATCCCACGTGTTAGACTTCAGCACAATCTAGTTGGACAAGGACTTGACCTATGAGGGGGAGCCGGTAGCTATTATAGACCAGCAGGTTCAACAGTTGAGATCGAAGAGTTTCCCTTCAGTTCGTGTGCAGTGGAGAGGTCAGCCTGTTGAGGTAGCTACCTGGGAGTCCGAGTTCAATATGCGTAGCCAATATCCCCATCTTTTCACCAACTCATGTACTTTTCTATGTCCGTTCAAGGACGAACGGTTGTTTTAGAGGTGGAGAATGTGATGACCCAAAGGGTCATCTTTTGTTTTAGAACCCGAATTCGGGTTCCGAGGCCTTAAAAAAGACATTTTTTCCTCTTATTTTTCGTGCGCAGCCCGGGCGGGTTTTCGGATAGCCTATATTTTAAATTTAAGAAGAATATTAAATTTGGCCTTTAAAATTTATAAAAGTTGACTTCCGTCAACATTTTTGGTAAACGAACCCGAACCCATGATTTGATTGTCCCGTAGGGTCCGCAGTAAAATATAAAACTTGAGCGTATGCTCTGAATTGAATTCCGAGGTCCCTAGCCCGAGAAATGAATTTTTGAAGAAAAAATCTAAACTGAAAACTATAATAGTTTGTGGAAATTGAATAGTGTTGGAACTTGATATTCTCGGGCCCATATTTTGGTTCCAGAGCCTGGTACAGGTCCATTATAATATTAAAACCTTATCTGTAAAATTTGGTGAGAAACGGAAGTAATTTGACGTGATTCGGACCTTTGGTTGAGAAAATAGGAAGTTTGAACTATCTTGAAAATTTCTTGAATTTTGGTGTTAAATTCGTTGTTTAAGATGTTATTTTGGCATTTTGATCACATGAACAAGTCTGTATGATGTTTTTAGATTGGTGTGCATGTTTGGTTTGGAGCCCCGAGGGCTTGAGTGAATTTTGGATAGGCCATGAAGTGTTCTGAACCTTAAGGAAATTTTTTTGGTATTGCAGGTCTGCAGACTTCGCATCGCAAATGCGAGCACCGTAATAGCGAGAAATCATCGCATTTGTGATGACTACGATGGGCAAGGGAACTTCGCATTTGCGATGTTCATTATCACAAATGCGACATGAACAGTCGCCGCAATTGCGAACATTTGTTCGCATTTGCGAACGCAGCAGGTCAGGCAAAGCTTCGCATTTGCGAAGCCTTGGTCACATTTGCGAGTTTGCATTTTCGAACCTGTGATCGCAAATGCGATATATGAAACTATTAAAAAATAAGTTTTGACGGGATTTTCACTTCATTCTTCAAAATTTCAAAACCTAAGCTCCAAAGGGCGATATTCCTAGAGCAAGTTCTTCCCCAAATCATAGGTAAATGAATCTTAACTCATTTTCTTCAATCTATTTCATCTTTTTACATGATTTCATCTCAAAATCTAAGGTTTTTCATGGGAAATTTGGTGTTCTAGGGTAGAATTTAGGAAGTTTGAAATTTGGGGATTTATACCTCAAATTGAGGTCGAATTTCAAAACCATTTGCATATTTGGGTTCGTGGATGAATGGGCAATCTGGTGTTGTTCGAACTTCGAGTTTTGACTAAGCGGGCCTGGGGTCGATTTTTGACTTTTTGGGGAAAACATTGAGAAATCTATACTCTTGCATTAGAATTGGTTTATTTAGCGTTAATTGATGTTAATTAGTTAATTATGCCTAGATTTGAGCGGTTTGGAAGTGGAGATCAAAGGAAAAGTTGTATTTGAGGCTTGAGTTTGGTCGTGGAATCGAGGTAAGTGTTTGCTCTAACCTTAGCTTGAGGGAATAGGTGTTGTTGTCTTATTTTCTACATGTTAGTATTGAGTTCGACGTATAGGTGTGGTGACGATACATTGATGTTGAGCATGCAAGTGAGTCTTATATTGTGACCGTTACGTCTCTTATCACGTTTTGTTCATGCTTAAATTGATGATTCTCTATGTTGAACAAGTTTAATGATATTATTGGGTATTTGATCATTGTTGAGTATTAACTCAAGTTGAGATTTACTTTGCGAAGTTAACTGTTGAAATACAATTAGTTATTGTTGATTTCCTCGCCGGGGATGTTATTGTTTCTTCTGTTTGGACGAGGAAGAGTGTAAAGCACGAAGGGTGATATCGTGTATGATATAGTGAGTGAGCATTAATGCACGAAGGGTGATGCCGTGCCAATATTGTAAGTGTAAATGCACGAAGGGTGATGTTGTGCGATGATTCAAGAGTTAATACACGAAGGTTGATGTCGTGCCATGATCATGAGAGTTAATGCATGAAGGGTAATGCCGTGCATTTATTACTTTTTCATTATCCCTGATGATTCAAATATGGTGATTATTATGCTTATTTGCTGGATTACTGTCAGAATTTGATATTCCCTACAACATGTTTCCCCTTCCTATTTATCTGTTAATTTTCTGTTATTATTGTTCTGCTCATATATGATTCAATTGCACAGGTTTATATGGTCGTCGTGTCCTAGCCTCGTCACTACTTCGCCGAGGTTAGGCTCGACACTTACCAGTACATGGGGTCAGTTGTACTGATACTGAATTCTCCACTTTTTGTGCGTATTTCGGTGCCGGACCTTGTGAGTAGATTTGAAGTTGCTGCCTTCAGTCCAGGGAGACTCAAGGTAGATCTGTCAGCATTCGTAGAGCCTGGATTCCCTTTTCCTCTATTTTAGTTGTTTTCCTGTCTCTTTCTATTTTGAGAACAGATGTGATTCCTTCAGAACAATATTTGTAGAATTTCTTAGCTATTTGTAGATTGTGACACCAGATCACTCGGGTAGTAATGTACTAGAGTTGTTGCACTATTATATCACTTCCACATTTTATAATTGATTTGTTTTAGCTATTATCCGTTTCTGTTTGATAAATAATAATTTGAGTACAACTGTAATTGTCATCTTGCCTAACTTTCATGAGTAGGTGCCATCACGATCCCTGATGGTGGGAAATCTGAGTCATAAAAATAGAGCTGTTCAAATTCTCGGAATTGTATTCCGTTCCCGATATCACCAAAGTCAACTCCTGGTCAAACCTCTCAATCTTCCAAAATTTCAACTTTCCAATTTTTTCCAAAATGCTTCAAATTACTCTACGGACGTCCAAATCCAAATATGGACCCAAAAACTTGTTGGGACCAAAAATACTCATGCAAGTATACGTGGTCGTCAACTAATAAAGTAGTGAGTAGAGTATCGTTCCCATGAAGACTTATAATTAACTATTAACTGATTCAAACTCAATTAACTTATCGATTAAAGAGATTTCTCACAAAATATATGTGTGACTAATTTAGTACCTCAAATTACCAAGCAATGAATTAACTAGAAATCAATCAAAACAATTAAGCTATTTTGGATAGCAATCAGTAGGAGAGGATATTCCAGGGTCACAGGTTAGCTAACAATCATGTTGCGTTCTTGGTTTAAAATGACTAATTGATTTATCTGGACTGTTGATTGACAGGGTTGATACGACTCATAAGAATCTATCTAATTCTTACTCACCTATTCAAGCTAACTTAATGCCTATATCTATGGAATTAAGATTAACAAGAATGCATTTATACTTCCTGTGTTTGAACCAAACATGACAATTAGGTATATTTCTATCCTAATTGCGAATCCGTTCCCCGATGCTTGGGTTCAAGAACTTGCTCTATTTAATTCTGTATACAATCTAGAATTCTCACTTTCGAGTTCAACTCTAGATTCGTAGATAGTATTTCCTTGTTAGCTACCCAGCAAAATAATTAAGAGTATAATTAAATAAACAACTCAATATGATAAAATCAACTTCGTCAAATTAAACTTCAAACATCAACATTCATGTATCACCCATGACCCTAGAAAAATAGGGTTCTTAGTCACGCATGCTCATGGTAACAATCTCAAGTAATTCCCAAGAATGCATAAAAATCAATAAAAGGAAAAAGTAAGAACTCAAGAAAATACCGAAGTTTCGAAGCTTTGCCGTGGCTTTTTCTCCTTTTCCACTATGTTAAATGACCTAAAAGAGGCGTTTTTGGCTTATATATTGTGTACAAAAGTCGTGGTCCAAATTTCTCTTACTCTTATTCCGAATCAGCTTCAGGGATTGATGCTGGGGTGGATGCTTCGCATCCACTTCGTCCTTCACTTCTCAACTTCGCATCTGTGCCCAGGTACGGATGTTAAGGCGGATGCTATGGTCCGACTTCACTGCCAAGGTTACACAATATATGATTTTTTTCTAGGTTTGAAGCGACGCATCCAACCTCTCCTCCTCTAGCTAGAGCACGTTTTCTTCATATTTTTGCACTCCAAACACCCTAAATTATCACACACAACTCAGTTTTCATAAAACCAATAATTAAACCATGTTGGGCATTTTAAAGATCAAATACCATAAAAAAACAGTTAAAACGTGAGTGAAGTGATATTATAACATTTAGAAATATTCCCAATATCACACGCCTAAGTCCAAAATTACCACCCGAGTCTATCGGAACCATCGAAACTCCAATCCGAGGTCAAAGACTCAAATGTCAATTATTGGTCAATTCTTTCAACTTCAAGTTTCTCAAATGAGAGTCACTTTTAAAAATCCTTTCCCAACATCTAAAAAACCCGAACCGGTGATGCACGCAAGTCATAATCCACTGTGTTAAGCTATTAGTGACCTCAAACTGCCAAATCGGACGCAATTGCTCAAAACGACCAGTTTGGTCATTACATCCTCCCCTACTTAAACATACGTTCGTCCTCGAACGTGCTAGAAGTCATTCCAAATCCATCAAGTTACTGCATGAGATCTCCATACATACAACGGGGGTGATTCCCCATCACCCAAACCTATGTAGGACTGACAACGCCATTTAGCTGAAGATCTCACTTCATTTGTAGTCCATAACCTTTGGAAAGAAAACAAACATCAACATCTGAAATTCATCATAGGACCCGAATCTCGCATAACCACATTGTATAAACCTGAACAAGTCGAATCAAGCCATAATTCCAACCCAGGGTACAATCACATGATGTTCCACACAACTCAAATGCTCGTAGAATTATCTTTTGCCCATAGTTGCCCAAATGACATTCTGCATGTCAGAAATACACTTCATATTGCATCAAACATTGTTCCGGACCTCCGCAATGATACACATGATAAAGAAAAATGCAGGAACTCATAACTGCCCATGAAGTCAACAAGTCAAGAAGTTCTCTCGTTCGTCAAGGGCCATTGCCCAAAGCTTAGCAGAAACAACCTCATACTTCCAAACACTCCTCACCCCCAATACGATAGTGCAAATCTCATGTCTAGGAATCTCATCTTAGCCAATACAAACAGCCCAACTAATAACTGATCATGGAACCACACAAATTCTCAAACCACAGAGTTCGTATGCCAACTCAGCAATAACTCAGTTATGCAGTACAAATAGAAGGGAAGCAAGGTATGAGGATTATCTAACAAGTACAATATGGATAAAACCAAAAGTATAGTTTTATTAAATCATCTCACAGACGGAAAAAAAAACACCAAATAAACACAAGGAAAGGGTATCCCACATAACATCGAATGCGGCGTGCAGCTCGCTCCCAAATACTCATCAAGCCAAAGTGCTCGGGTTCATTGACCACATGAATACTGATACCATCAAACACAGCAGAGTACACAAGTATAACTATGGAAAAATGAATATTAATAATAAAACATGGAAGAAAGCATGCACAACTAAGGTGCAACGAGAAAATCAACATCACAAGGGCCATCTCGCCACATCACCATAAGACCTAAACGGAATTACAACATGCGTGGAGAATAATCGTACAACCTCATAGCCCATCACAACATAAGAGAGTAGCACGTAACATAGGCCAGGGGCACAAATAGTATCCATTCTGCCCAATAACATAACCGTGATATCAATTTCACAAGAGTACCCAAACTTGATTCGATATAAAGTACATATTCTTGTTGAGCTTTCAAATAGCCCCAAACCAAATCTTGATCCTTCCCAAATAGGTAAATATCCTCCCAAAGTTTATAGCAACCTATTGATAATATATGCTATCAATTATCCCATTCTTAACATGCCTTCACAATCCACAAACAAGAAATAGTTCGCATATAGGGGCATCTAGCCCCAAAACCCCAGGAATACCAAAATTTCCATACTCGAACTCAACTACGCTAATCGAATGGCTGATACATCACTCATACCCCATCATCTTAGTGAAGCACCCATATAGATTTTCTGGCCGCGTAACAAAATCTGAACCTCAAAAACATCAAAACCCAATAATCATCATGCCACTAGCCACGCACCCGCAACCCAAAACTCAAGGTTCCTTCCAAAAATGCACGCCCTTCACATATGCTATCCAATAATGCCAACATTCTGTTAACTTCTGATATCCAACCCGGAGAAAACCATAATGTATTCATATTTCTTATGCCCATAGCAGACAACTGACTCAAGCCGTTGCCAAAACCATAGAGAACTCTTCGAGACCCGCACATATGCAACTAAGCCATCAGGACCGCACCTCCCCAACTCAACCGAGTCATACAAACCGTCCAACCCAAGAGTACTGCCACAAATTCCAGTAGAGAATGTCCATTCTCGTGACAGTCCAACTAGCTTCCTTTAGTGCATTGAATGATAATATGCACCGTTCACTGAATTAAAATCCTATACAAACCACATAGTCTTTAATACCACCAGCTATCCTTGATCAACATCCACCCCGTGACCCTACCATGATCTTGGCGACTAGTCAACCAATTAAACCTTCACAACCTCATACTTGTCAACCAGATGTTGGGACCCGCTTCACCCCATGTGAACAAATGAATAGCATCCTTATACTTTCGCATTCTCAGTGTGCACGACATGTTAAGACAATGACAGAGCATCCCTGACTCCCTTGTAGCCCATCAGCTGCATCATGAACCGCTGGCGCATAACTGATATCGAGAGCGCAGTACCATATACGAGTGGAGGTAAAGGAAAATAAGATATATTCTCCAAGATGAACTGACATTGCACGACAAGGAATAAAGGAAGTGGAATTTCCTTATAGTTTATATAGCCTCTTGAAGATAAGTACAGACGTCGCCGTACCGATCCACAAGACTATACTAAACCTGCTTATGACTCGTATCACCTATGAACCGAGCTCTGATACCAACTTGTCACGATCCAAAATTCCTCCGAAGGAGTCGTGATGGCACCCATTTTATGAATCTAGGTAACCCTAGCATTAACAAAATTAACAATAATTTTTAACTAACATCGAATAATTTCAAAGTGGAAATCTTTATACAAAGTTAAAATCCCAAAACTGGTAGTAAAAGTCATAAATGTTTCTAGGAGCAATTATACATAATGAATACATCATTGTTCTGCTATAAAAGGAAATAATGTAAATAAATATAATAGAAGGTAACTTTGGAGCCTACAAACGCCCAGTAGGTGTACCTTGAAGTCTCCAGCCTCACCAAGCATAAGTCTCAAACCAACTGGATCCGAAGTACTCGGCTCTGCACAAAATAGGTGTAGAAGCATAGCATGAGTACACCATAGTGGTACCAGTAAGTGTCAAGCCTAATCTCGGTAGAGTAGTGACGAGGCTAGGATAAGACACCTACCAAAGATATAAACTTGTGCAGGATATAATATAACACTAACAAGGAAGGAATATCAAGCAATGCCAATGGCCAGAAAGGAATCAGATTACAAATAGTAGTAACGACAAGGAGAATACGAATGGCAATAAGAAATAGCCAAGTACGTAAACAACAACATAGTTTGGATACAGATAAGTATAAATGTGCTCAAGTAGTGGAAATGATGTCAACTCAACCAAACAAATCGTTTCTAAAACACAATTTCAATAATCCCAGTTCTCGTAATCTCATACCATAAGTGAAAACTTCCAAACCTTTAACACACATGGCACCTTGTGTCCATATCTTTCTATCTCACTTTTCACGGCAAAATCCACATGCTATTCGGTATATTATGTCCATATCAAATGCTAATTAAGATTTTCAAGAGATTCCATTTATGTGGCATAAAGTAAATTCACAGTTTCTAAACCAAATAGGATATCAACGAGAAATGTGAGTTTATTTTAGAAATTATTTGAGTGAAAAAAATAACATTTTCACATAAAATTAAACATCGAATGACGATTGCATTTAATATAGAATTCACTGAATTAAAACATAATAATAGTTTCTTTTAAAGTAAAATAAAAACCTCAGACATGTTAAGGAGATTAAGTTTAGAAATCAATTGAAATAAAATATAATAATTATTAGAAATAGTAAATACTGAAATATACGATGAGTTCTAACTTAAAAGGTCACACCAGGTAGTACGATATTAACTCTTTTACTTTAATTCACCATATTTACTAATAACACAGCAGGGTAGGAGCAATGTCTCAATGTAGTAAATTCACCTTAAATTAATTCACCAGAGTAACAGTATCAGGAAAAGAGCTTATGAAAAGACGGTAAGGCAATAAATCAATGATAACAACTCAACCCTCAGAAAATAGTGAAAAATCGAAGTTACCAAATTCTCACAGTCTCGTAAGAAAGGATGGAAGCCAAATACAATAAAACAAGGAATACAAAATATAAAACATGTTACAGCGTGCAACTCGATCCCACCATATAAGATAAATTTCATAATCCACCCTTATTCTACCATAATAATAAAGCCTTATTCCTCCTGTTGCTCATACAACCTGATCCCGCCGTATAGTATCAATATCATAATAAATAAATAAAATATGTTACGGCGTGCAACCCGATCCCACCACATAATATTAATATCGTAATTCACCCTTATTCTACCATACTAATCCACCCTTATTCCACCTGTTGCAGCATGCAACCCGATCCCAATGTACAATATCAATATCACAATATAAATATCCTATCTTATTTCACCAATTGCGGCATGCAGCCCGGTCCCCGTATAATAATTTAAATCAACAACAACAATTCAATAACAAAATTTACAAGAATTTGTACAACCAAGGGTATAAGTACATGAAAACAAGGAAACCATGTAAAATCAAAGGAATACAACAACCTTTACAAAATGACAAGATATGTAAGGCACATGATAACTAAGCTGGTAACCAAAACAATTTTGACATGTAGCAGATATGCACATAGTCATGGAATAACTCAATAATTAAGAGGTAACAAGACAACAAGGAAGGCAATGGCTTCAGCCAAGGCATATAGGG
This sequence comes from Nicotiana glauca, assembly GCA_026770625.1. NCBI lineage: Eukaryota > Viridiplantae > Streptophyta > Magnoliopsida > Solanales > Solanaceae > Nicotiana > Nicotiana glauca. Next base: position 85,686 of record MU738228.1, read on the forward strand.
GCCAAATAATGAGTAAGAGGTAAATAAGTGCTAACAACATCATATAGCGCATCTAAGAGTAGTCCAACAACGATATACCACATGTTATGACAATTTAATTGAAAGCATGTAAAGAGACAAAATAATCTAAACCGGCCAATACCACATATAGGTTGTGTACCTACTCGGCACCTTGCGTATACGGCTTTCACATAATAAGATAACATAATTAAATCAATTCCTAAGGGGTAAATTCCCCCACAAAAAGTTAGACAAGAAACTTATCTCAATTTGGCCAACTCATACTTAATTTAGCTTTTCTTTTACCAATTCACCATTGCTCGACTCAATTTAGCCAAAGACGACAAGAATAAATCAAACAATACAAGATAAAACACTTTCAATTAACAAAGATATGATCTTTATACAATTTGTAAAAAGTCAACAAACGTCAACTTCCCTATCCGCACTTCAGAACCCGATAAAATTTACGAAATCTGAACACTCATTCCGATACGAGTTCAACCATACAAAAATTATCAAGTTCTGATACCAATTTTTCCTTCAAATAATTATTTTTCATTTTTGAAAAATTTTACAATGTTTCCCAAATTTTCTTTTAGATTCATGAATTTGATGTTAAATCTAAGATATAATCACAAAATATAACTGAAAATTGATTAGAGGTACTCACCTAATGATTTGATAAAAAAATCTTCTCTCAAAATCGCCCACTCTCGGACCTAAGTTTCAAAATATGATAAAATGAAGCTAAGTCCCGAAATGGGAGTCTTAATACCAGCCTCAGATGTCGCATTTGCGATATCAAGATCACAAATGAGATGATCGCAAATACAACAAAAGTATCTCAAATGCGAATGCTGGCCAGCTCTGTCAAAGTCGCAAATGTGACATAAGACCAAATGTAAGCTTAGTGTTTTCGCAAAAGCGACTGATCGTGTCGCAAATGTGAGAATGATCTCGCATGCGGTCATCACAAATGCGATGAAATCCTCGCAAATGTGAGAATAGTGACACCAGCACAGCTGAACCTTCTTCCAACACTCTGAAATGCGTACGAAACTCATCCGAGCCCTTAGGGATCCATGCCAAACGTCCACGCAAGTCTGAAAATATAACACGAACTCGCTCGCATCATCGGAACACTAAAACAACCTCCAGAACAACAAATCGGATGCCAAAACATATGAAAATCACCATGAACTTCAAGAACTTCTTGAATAGCATCCAAACATCCGAGCCATATCAAATCAACTCCAAATGATATCAAATTTTGCATGCAAGTCCCAAATAACATAACAGAGCTGTTCTAACTCTCAAAATTACATTCTGAACCCGATAACACTAAAGTCAACTCTCAGTCATACCTCTCAATCTTTCAAAACTTCAACTTTCCATTTTTTGTCAAAATGCTACAAATTACTCTACGGATCTCCAAATTCAAATCCAGGCGCACGCCTATGTCCAAAATCACAATCCGAACCTATCGGAATCATCGAAACTCTAATCTGAGATCAGATACTGAAAAGACAAATCTTGATCAATTCATTCAACTTCAAGCTTCTCAACTGAGAGTCACTTCTAAAAATCCTTTCCGAACTTCTCAAAAACCCGAACCAATAATGCACACAAGTCATAATACACTGCGTGAAGCTACTCGTGACCTCAAACTGCCGAACCGAACATAATTGCTCAAAACGACCAATTGGGTCATTCAAATTTGGTAAAATAAATCCCTGATGAGTGGTGTGTGGGTCCGAATTTTATTTTAAATAACAATAATTTTGGGGACATTCAACTAAGACCAACCCCAAAATAACCCTTTTGTGTCAATCTCCCAAGAAAGAAAAGGAGTTTTGAGGCAAAAATGTTTCAAAGAAAGACTTGGAAAATGATTATTCTTCTATCCAACACTTTTATTACTCTATATATCACCATTTATATGGTATTGTTCGAATTTCAAGAGTCAAACTCTCAAATTTTATTGTAAATTCGAATATTATTAAAATCTTTTAAGTTTTTTGAAATAAGATTTACATATTTGGAAACTACGTTAAGCAATAATAATAATTGACAATTAAAAATGTTTAAAAGACATATAAAAAAGTTATGGTAAAAAAAACTTGTTTAACTTTTAAAATCCGAACGCGACTACATAAATTTGTACGGAGGGAGAAAAAAAGGCCTAAGGCAAGAGACGATTTAAAAAGGAATTTTTACACCCTATAGAAAACCTTAGTACCCTATTTATCAATAATAAATACCATTTTAAAATATAACATCCTATAAATACCTTTTATCCTTTATAACAAAAAATCTAAATATAGTTACATCCTACAATTAAGGCACCATATATGCTAAATATTATTTTTCTCTCTCCCTTTTT
>MU738230.1:8132-36650 GCA_026770625.1 Nicotiana glauca
TCTTGAAAAATACATTATATAGTTGTATCCTTGTAGGATTAGAGAAGTATGTGGAGCACAAGTTATATATTTGTTCTATGAAGACTTATTGGAAAAAAAAATCCGAAAACCCGAAAAAACCCGAAAAATTCGAGAAAACCCGAGATTGAAAAATCCGATTTCGTTGGTTTGGTTTGGTTTATAGATTTAAAAATCCGACACCATTGGTTTGGTTTGGTAATTGAAAAATCCGAACCAACCCGACCTATGTACACTCCTACAAAAGACATTCAATTCAATACTGAACGATAGTGTATTGAATATCTATTTTTTGTTTTGCAATGATTTAGATAAAAATCCATAACCTATTTTATTTTTTCTTTAGCGTTTAGCAAAGTAACAAATACTTCCTTATTAATCCACTTATTTTAGGATGACTTGGTACTTTTAGATTATATTTATTTTTATTATGAATTTTTAATTAGCAATATTTATATTACATAATTTTATTATCTTTATTGTTGAATTTTAGGATAATGACATGACACATCTCGTATTTTGTATTATTTTATTGTCTTTATTGTAAATGTACAGTCAAAACATGTGTTCCCTTTGTTTCATCGAGTATTAAGTATTAACAATGTGTTTGCTAACTAGATAAAATATACCAAAGCAAATATAAAATCAAACAGATATGAACTGACGAAAATATACTCCACAATTAGTCTTTTCTTTTCTATTCCATTAACAAGATGTCATGCGCGGTTCACATTTATTTCAACAGAAAAGGACAGTAATATTATTTATATATGGAGACTGGAGAAAGTGAATAAATTAAAAAGGAAATTCAGGATACTCTATATTCGTGAATTCATCCAACCTGCTACATGACAATGAGATGGAAGTGGGAGTGGAGAATTTTGGCTGAATTGGTGCAGAAATTGCATTACTTCTAGTTCTAAAAAGGAAACCTTAGTTTAACGAATAAGCAAAAGTTTCCACTTCATAGTGAAATGTGTTAGGAAATAAAACAATTCAATGAGGATTGATCCACTGTTTTACGTAAGTTGGATTTATTCAAACCTTGACGGCATCTAAGTATGTTATTAACTCGAAATAAACGGGCAAAAGTGCCTCAGCCGTGCAAAGTACATACTTTGTAAATAAAATCTTGGATAACTATCATTGCAATCAACCAAAAGTTAAAAAGCGCAACAAAACAAATAGCTCTCATGCATGATTACTGGATATAATTTATATTCAACTTGATAAAGACTATCTACCAACCACGCTTGTATCGCAAACTATTGAGTTGATTACCGACTCCATTCCGGTCTATTAGGGGCCATTTTATTCCAATACTATACAATTTCACTATTAATGCAAATCAAAAATTCTCTAAATCTACATGGTCTTCAAATCTCACTTACGCTATACTAAGGTTGTCTAACGGAACGATTCTTTTCGAATTGGCATTAACACTTGATATTAGTAGGTATCTGATTGTCTTCGAGCCCTCAACTTTCGTTCTTGATTAATGAAAATATCCTTGACAAATGCGAAATTTGTTATTAGCTATTTAGAGACCTAGTTCAAACAAAATGCTTCCTAGAAGGTGACTGTGCTCTTCTTTAGGTGCTTGTATTTGTGTATCAAATTTCTATTGAATAAACTAAAAGGCTTTAGCCTTGATTTTATTTTTAAGAATTGTCTTACTTAGTTAATTCATAGTTTTTTAAAGGGAAAATTTCATATTAAAACAACTGGGCTGCCCCCTTTTCAACTTTATAGCCCATATTTCAATTTACAATTGAGTAGCCCAAAAATTATAGGCCCATATTCGAAAAAGGGGCGTTATTTCCGTTTTTTTGGGAGTAAGAAGCAGGATTTTCTGTATTTTCTCTGATTCTTCTCCAAATACTTCAAAAACGAGATCTTCCGATCAATGCAGCTCCAAAAACCCTAGAATTTCTTCATCATCTCGAATTAACAACAAATCAAACACGAAAAGTAAAATTTGCTTGCTGCAAATCAGCGCAATTTTGATTTTGCTGCAATTTTGATTTCAATTTTTTGTTCGATGGAGATTTTTCCAGTTTACGTTCTTCATAGTGGTGAATGGGAAGAAAACAAGTTTATCAATTTCGTCAGCCATTGTGTAATAATCGAGTCGACATTCACCTACAACAATTTAGTTGCAGCTATTTCGGAACAGATTAGGATCGATAGTGAGTTAAACACATTAGAGATTAACTTTCTCCCAAATGTTGGTTTGCCACCGATCCTGATTTACAACTATACAGGTGTTAAGGTGTATATCAAATTAAAGAAGAAAAATTTGAATTTCACTGAATATCTGTTGTTTGTGACAGTGAAAGAGATTTATGAAAATCGTTTGGTTCCTACAAGTTCTAGTTGTGTAGTTGCTACAAGTTCCAGCTGTTTGGTTGCTACAAGTTCAAATTCTAGAGATGTATCCACAATTGATAGCACTGAGATTATTGATATCAAATTTATTGAAAACACGAAATTTAGTGAAAAAACAAGTATAATAGATGATATATTGAACGAATTTGTTGAGGAAGATCAAGTTTATAAGGATAAAGAGACAATTGTCAGTGTGATGAAGAAGTTGGTTGTACGTGAGAGGTTCCAATTCAAGGTGAAGAGATCAACCGCGACAAGGTATGTAAATAATTGTATATTCTGTTATATATATATGTATAAAGTAGTATATATTTGTATATAGGTATTAAAATTAGTATATATGTAGTTATACTTTTGTATACAAGTGTATTTAGAAGTTGAATGATCTTTAATCCTAGGTATCACCTTATGTGTATGGATGATAATTGTGCTTGGAGTTTCAAATCTTCTACCGTTTTCAAGGCAAACATATTCAAAGTGAGAAGTTACAATAATAATCACACATGCGGCTATGGTGAAAGATACTTAACACAACGTTAAGCTACTTCGGGTGTAATTGCTACTATAGTCAAGGACAAGTATGTTAATCCAAAAAAAACTTACACCGCAAATGATATAATAGAGGACATACAAAAGCAACACGGAATTGAGGTGAGCTACATGAAAGCATGAACAACTAAAGAGATAGCAATGGCAATTATAAGAGGGAGTCCGAGTGATTCATATAAGGAGTTGCCGAAGTATTATTATATGTTGGAGCAAACAAATCCAAGAATAGTTACAAAGTTACACAAATCAGAAGATGAATGCTTTCTTTATGCATATATTTCGCTATATGCATCTATCAAGGGCTGGGAGCACTGCAGACCGATAATGGTTGTTGATGGAAGTTTCCTTAAAGCAGCAAATAAGGGTACCATATTGACTGCTTGCACACAGGATGGAGCTGGCGAGTTGACTGCATCTACCTTGTTTCTGCAGTTTGTATAATGTTGTAGTTTCATGTATAATAGTGTATAGAATTTCACAACTACTGTTTTTATAAAATTTGCAGTTGGTATAAAATTGTATAATTGTGTATAACTGTGTATAAGATTTGTATAATTGTCTGAATCCTAATATCTATTTTGTATAAACAAGAAAAATCCTTCCACTTGCATATGCAATTGTAGATTCAGAGCATAACAAATCTTGGGAGTGGTTCTTTGTCCAAATAAAGGGTACTTTTGGAGTTAGGGAAGAGATGTGTATAGTTTCAGATAGAAATGAAAGCATATTCAATGCCACAAAAGTTGTGTACCCAGAAGTACCACATTGTATTTGCGTGTTTCACTTGTGGCAAAATGTAAAGTGCACATTCAAGAAACATCACAAACAATTGAAAGATATCTTCTTTGCTTTGGCTAGAGCTTACACGATAGAGAAGTTTGAGTACCATATGACAGAGATGTGCAAAATTGATCCGAGAGTGCAGCCTTGTTCGAAATTGGCTACGAAAGGTGGTCTAGGACATATTTCAAAGTGAAAAGGTCGATGGTAGTGACTTCCAATATTGCATAGTCAATTAATGCAGCAAACAAGGATGCTAGAGAGTTACCAGTAATGAGATTGCTGGAGTACATGACAAATTTGCAACAACAGTGGAACAACAAAAACAGAAAAAGTGCAATGGAGACATCTACAGAGCTTGGCAAAAAGTACGACAAACTCATTCGGGAAAATTTGATTGCATCGGAGCAAATGACGGTAAATTGAATAAAATATAATGATGCTTGGCACTACTAACTTGCATTTTACTGCTTGTATAAGTATATATAACTCTGTATAATGTTCTTCCACTTTTTTTTTTTTTAAAAAAAACTTTTGCAGGTGAGGCCTGCTACGGAGAAGTTATATACTGTGTTTGAAGGGTAAGACGAAACATAGTATGCCTTGAAGAGGGAACATACGGTTGTGGAAAATTTCAAATGGATGAACTTCCATGTCTGCATGCTTGGGCGGTTTTGAAGAACCAACAGCTGAAACCTGACCAGTATTGCTCTTTTTACTACAAGAAGGATAAACTCCTTAGAACTTATGAATTTTCAGTGAATCCGATGCCAGATGAGAGTTTATGGGTAATCCCAACAGAGGTGATGGAAGATGTGGTCCTACCACCTAAAGGGAGAAGAAATGCATGAAGGCCAAGAAAGGAAAGACTCAAACCTGCTTAAAAAAAGAGTCTAAGAGGGCGTTTTCATGTTTTGTGTGTGGACAAGGTGGTCACAATAGAAAAATATGTAGAAATCGACCAAAATAAATAGTTGAAAACATAACACTTCCTATTACATTTGTTGTCATGTTGAGTAGTTAAGTTTCACAAACAATAGAGTTACAAATGTTGAGTAGTTAAGTTTCACAAGTAATCGAGTTACAAATGTCAATAAAGAATTACAACTTACGCAATATATTGCAATTATGTTAGATATATTTCATTATACATATTTTGATTATCCAATAATAGTGTGTTGCTGTTTTTAATGTTGCTAAATATATTGATAGATTGTACAAATACAAAACAGAACTGCTGATATTATATATATACATATGTATAAATGAGAGTATAAATTTGTATAACTATGTATATTATTGTATAAATATATATAAACCCTGCTACATTAACAAAACTGCAACCATAATGAAAATACACACTTTGTTAAAGGACAAAAGCAACTAATATATTCATTAAAATATAATTCATTTACAGCCACAATGTGTAATGACTACCGCAAATTACACAAAAATAAAAACATCTATAATATCCTTTAAGGTTATCTCACAAGTAGCAGAATAGTACTTAGACAAAACTAGGCAACAACTCATGATACATAGAAAAACTACAGTAAAATGGAAAAAACAGAACTACTTTCTCGGTCGCCCCCTCTTCCTCTTCTTGAAAAGTCTCCTTGTGATTTCATCATCACTAATTGCACCAGACTGTTATTTTTTCCTTCCATAATCCCACAACAGAGATCCCTACCTGGTGCGAAATGTCTCAATGTCAAAATTATCTTTTCGAATTTCCTTACCAAGGATGAAATACTCAGCAAGGCCAGCAACAAAAGCACGACAATCACTGTAATTAAAAAGAAACAAATCAGAATCAAATAGGTACACTAATAGTAAAATAGTAAAACAATTGAGATTAACCTACCAATTGATCTGTTGGGGAACATTATTAACCAGATTAATCTGCAAAGCATCAGAATGGAATTTATCGGTATATGCACCATTGTTCCAATCAATGCCCTTCTTCTCGACATAAAAATCAGAACTCTTTAAGAAGTAAGGTATCAGAATTGCATAAGGTAATGCAACATCCAAAACAAGTCTATCATTAATAGCTCCACGGTTAGAATCATAGATGTGGATGCACATATCTATGAACGTAAACACCCCCAAAACCCAATGGCCCAATTTTGCTCTTTTGCGCTTCACATAGATAGGGAATAAAACGTGGTCAATAGTGTTCCACGGGATATTTGCATCACAATAATATCATCTAATGTACTCTTCTATCTCATTTCCTTCAGGAATCACTAAAGGATCTTAATTCACTTTGAAAACTTTATACATGGAGTTGATTTTGTTACCAAAGGCAAAGTCAGTTGTAGTAAACCTCATGACAACAATCGGCCCATATTTTCCCCTCTTCCTCAAATAATAAAAGAGGACATCCAAGTGCTAAGACAAGAAATAAAACAGAACAACCATCACTACCAGATATTTTAAATATAGAAATTTATACACTATTATACAGAGATATACATATTTATACAAGGTTATACAATCTTATAATATGATTATACAAAGCTATGCATACACTATGGGGGTCTCAAATAATAAAGACACGCAACAAATAAAAAAAGGCATTAGAACATAAATTTATTAAATACCGTGTCAATGAAAGGTCGACCACAATATGCAAGAGAGTGGAACCAATCCTTCGTGGTCACATTACACGGGCCAAAAGTAAAAGCTTCTGCAAGCTTATTTACTTCATCGGGATATATATTTTTGACACTTCAAATCACAAAAAATAAAAAGTAATCAGAACTACATTCATTGACAAGTATAAAATAAGAACATGAAAGATTAAAGAAAGTGAAGATACCTTCGCCTCGTATCCATCCCATTATCAACAAACGCGCAAAACTCTTTAGCCAATGACGACAATGGATCAAAATCATCAATTTTGATCGTGAAAGGATGCTTGATATAAAAAATGAGCTTGGGCGCCGATCCTGATGCCCCCGAATAAAACCTGGCAAATATAGAGATTTGGCATATTTTCCTGGTATTTTCTGTCGAACTGACTTTTCAGGAGAAATGTAATCATCTTCTACGTCTATGATGGATTATTTGTGAAGCACAATTTGGGACATCTGTAGTGCAGCTAAATCTTCATCGCCAATATCATCCCAAAATGTATCACCCTTGACATCACCTGCAGCCCCTTAGACAAAGAAAACAAATAATAAAAAACTTTAAAATAAAGAAAAGAAAAATCAGACAAAAAAAAAAAGATAAAATTCAGAACAAATACCATGATCAACACCATCATTAACTCCTTCGTCAGCTAGCTCGTCATCTTGATTCACTTGATTGACAAAGTCAGGAACAACATCATATTGATAGCCATCAAATTCGCCAAGACCAGATTTATTGTCATCAGACATGAGCTGACGAATATAATAAAAAACAATAGAAAGAGAAGGCACGTTGAGGGATGATTCAGAGAAGGCATAACTGTTGAGTGATTTGGTTTTATCAGTAAACAATTACCTTAGAATCAGTAAAGTCCTCCCAATTTGCTTGGTTTCCTTCATATTCAGAAAACTGAACACTTTTTCAAAGGAAGAAACTACATAATTATTGCGTGTCATCACTGTATCAGTCAACTACAACAAAAAAAAAGAAGAAGCAAATCAACAACCATGTTTTTAACCAAAAAACCATGTATATACAAAAAGTAATGATAAACTACATAAAAGCTAAAGGTCCAGTACCTTTCCAACAACAATCCTCAACTTCTCAATTTCAGCATTCAGCAGATCAATGCGCAACAAAGGATCATAACTCTGGTTAGGGTGTCGATCTATATTCTGAGAAAAAGGTCGTTTAGACTGTTGCTCCATATTCTGAGGATAAGGTCGTTTAGACTGTTGCTCCATATTCTGAGGACAAGTTGGAGATGCAGCGACAGAATCATCAGTGTGAAAGGTAGGCACATCCCCTGATGCAACATCATCGGCATTAACTTCAAAAAGCGTATTGATGTTTAGAGTTGACATCTCTTCACGAGTAGGGGAAATGTTCCTATAGTTCAACTACAAGAAGAAAAACTGGATTACAATGGTAGAAAAAGGAAATTGTGACATATTCATAAATATACATACATAAAAACTGAAATCATATATGAAGAAGTATTATGGAACAAAATATTTACCTTGTCGATACTACACATGATCACCCCGCCAGTCAAATCCGCATATGTTGAAGTTTCAGTCACTTTCCAATTAAGAATGCGTGGCACATTTGTGCCAACGCAAACAACTAGATGCTTGTCTACCGCAGAGCAACACTCAAAAACCCATATTTGTAATGCAAGTGGAAAACCTCCAAGCCTATACATTGTCAAATAGTCGCATTGTCTGTCCCTCATTGTCCTTAAAATATCTTCAAATGACTTTTTTCCCCAAGCATACGTCTGATATTGACCACTTTCAATGATATCAAAATCATCTTTGTTGATACCATGATTATTGGCATCTGAGAATATGAAATGATGGACAAACACCATCAATGCCATCTTGAACGTATCTTCGTCTGACTTTCAGTCCTTTTTCTTGAAGTGATCAAGAAGCTACCCCCTCGTTATAGCCTTTTTTTCATCTCCTAGAAAATACTCTTTTAGAAACCTATTAACATCTGGTTTGTCATAGAAAGTAGTGTCGTCTTCTACACACTTCAAACCAGTGATAACAACAAACTCTCAAATAACAAAATGCAGCAAACAACCATTAATTTGCACCCACAACTCCCTTTCACGTCCTGGGACGACTTCCCTCAATAATATACAATGAATAAGTTGATTTTGAATTTTAAATTGAGGGAGGTCTAAGAAGTACCCAAAACAACTAGCCCAGAACATTTGAAGCTGCGTGTCAGTCAAATATTGCTTCAAAATGCTCACAATCTCAGTCTCGGTGTAGGAACTAATCATGTTGTGGAAATAATCAACTGGTTGCATATAGAAGTCCCCAACCTTGCATATGAAAAAATAATAAGAAATAGATCAAGAACAAAAACTATACTAAAACATTCTATAAAAATTTATAAATAAGTATAGCAGTACATGTATAAAGATGTATAAATGCTGTATAACTTTGTATAAAATTGTATAAGCATGTATAAATTAATAGCAACATAGGGAATACCTTCAACTTAGCTTTTCTCTGATTCAATTTGCATCGAATAACAAACCTTTGTTCTTTCGATAAGGAATGAAGGCCACTATCACCATCGTCCTTGATTTTTCTCCTTTTTGGTTTAACAATGCGGCCTACATCATCTTCATTAACTAAATCAACTTTCAGCTTTTCTTTTAATTTTTTAGGTCTCTCATATTTCTTACTCCTTATTCTAACGATGTTAATCGGAGTAGGATTATTACTTGTTTGCGACCGAGTCATTCGACTGCTCCCTTGTTGTAACTTTTTTGGAGGAGGAGGAGACTCAAAATCATCATCATCGGGAGCCTGGATATGCGTATTCGCTTCAGAAGAAGGTGGCGAGGGCAAGTCACTCGATGATTTAACCGGAGTGGTAGTATTTCTCGTTTGCGAATGAGTCATCCGACTTCTCTCTTGTTGCGAGTTTTTAGGAGGAGCAGGATACTCAAAATCATCACCATCTGGCACCCAGACATTTACATTATATTTAGAATCAGGGCTTGAGGGCAACTCTCTCAATCTTTTCGCACAATATAACTTAACGCCTTTTCCAACAATCTTCATTTTGGTTTTAGAAGCAGCTACTTTTGAGCGCATTTTCTACAATAAACTAAACAAACAAAGCTTTAACAAAAGTGAACACAATTGAAGGAAAGCATAAAAATCAAACTGTAACAAACTCAAAGGTTAACCAAAAATAAAGGCCATGAACACAATGCAGAGGCCAATTTTTCCAAATTGTAACAAAAATAAAAAAATAAAAAATTATACCCTAAAAGTCGAAATAACAGAGCATGCAAACTAAAACATCAAGTTTAAGCCTAGAACGAAGATAGAAGGAACACAATGTAATACCTCGCACATTCAGATTATGTATGAATGAGTTAAAGAAGTAGTAAAGTTATATTTTGGACATATGAAGTCCCATCGGGATGATTATGGATGAAAATAGTTGTTTCAAAATCAAGATAGAAAGTAAGGTGCACAAGATTTGACAAAATCGACTAAGTTTGCAGAAGGTCCATCTTCAAGTAGTTTTTAGTGAAACGGTGTAAGGAATTTTGGAAAACTCAAAGCATGAAAGTTGTAGGTCTTTGAAATAGCTTTCCAACGATAAATTGTGGAGCCCAAACGGAGCTCTACTGACCAAATTACTAAAGACATACCACCCAGTTATTTTGGCGGACAGCGAAGCGAGCTTGCTTCGCCAAAGTAGACGCGGATTTTTTCTTCCCTTGAATGCAATGAACAGTGAAGCAGGACACTTCGCTAGAGTAGACGCGCTCCAGTCCCAGCTCTTTTAAGCCAATTTTAGGGTTCATTTTTCCTTATTTCTTTTGGAAGAATATTGGGGTCTTCTTCCACCCTCTCAAGACCTCCAACCCCTCCCATCTTCAAGGTAAGAAATATCTAATAACTTGGTGTGAAATTCCATCATTATTACACTAGAATTGATGAAATCTACTCATAAAACACATAGATCTTCAAGAAATTCCTTCAAGAACTCAAAGGAGGGTTTTGCAAGATTTCTTCCAAAAAGGTAATCCTACACCCTTAGACTTACATGTATGGATTTATTAAGGGAATATGAGTATGAATAAGTATTGGAACTCTTAGTATGGTGATTGGAAACCATAAGTTCCCAATTTAATTACACAACTATTATAGAGATTGAAAGATGTTTATTTAATGGAACTTTATTGGTTAAGGGTGTTGTTTACCTTATGGGTGATAAAAAATAATGTTAATTATAACCATTTGAGACTTTAGAATTTATCTAGGAGAAATATAATGAGTTATTGGATGTAGAGACACCATTAATAAGGACTACGAAGCTTTATGTCACCAAATATTTGAGAAAATGCTTAAGTGACTAAAACATGAGAATTATTGCTAATATGGAATCCCTTTGACTTGTATTGATATATATTAAAGTTGAAAGGGTTGGCGAATGTTGTATTACGTTCAAGGCTAGGAAGTTAAGGTATGTGAGGCTAACTCTCTATGTTTGGGAATATTAATGATTCTCCCTACATTACGTTTCTTTTACCACGTTATCAATTGCCTCAGAAATATAGTTAAGCCTAGTTCCTTGAATAGTTGTAGAACTTCTATTCTCTAGGTTCATAACTCGTTCATGACTTTCATTCTGAACGTTGTGAGCTCAGTTCGTATTCAATATAGACTTGGGTTTGATGTCCATGAGTCTCAGTATAGGTTACTCAGCATGTCATAAACAGTTACAGTTTCAGTGTTCATAATCAGTTCAAGAATACATGTCTCAATCTTGTCCTATTCAGTATTCTAGTATCATGTAACTCAGTATGATTCAATATTTTATTATCATGTATTGCAGTTTGATTCCCAGTTCTTGAATGTTGAACACCTGTATTTGGGTCTGAGGCCGTAGTTTATATGCTTTGTGCATACTTGGGCCTGAGGCCGTAGTTTATGCTTTCTGCATGTTTGGGCCTGAGACTGTAGTTTATGCTTTATGCATTTTTGGGTCTGAGGCCGTAGTTATGTATATGTATACTTGGGCCTGAGGCCGTAGCTTTTGCACATATATATTGGGCCCGAGGCCGTAGCTTATTCAGATAAACAGGTTGTCCATCATTCAGAAGAGGGAGTATTCATATCCTTACTTCCTTTATTCAGTTCAGTTGTCATTTATCAGTTATCTTTTCAGTTATCAGTTATCTTTTCAGTTATCAGTTCAGTTATCAGTTACCAGTTATCTTTTTAGTTATTAGTTATCAGTTATCTTTTCAGTTATCAGTTACCAGTTATCTTTTCAGTTATTAGTTGAGTTATCAGTTATCTTTTCAGTTAGCACTTCAGTTTTAGTTTCAATAGTTAACATTTCAGCTATCAATTATCAATTCTCAGTTACCAGTTTAGTTTCAGTTTCAGCATTTATAATTCTTTCTTTCAGTTGCTTTACATACCAGTACAATTTAAATGTACTGACGTCCCTTTTGCCCGAGGCCTGCATCTCACAATGCAGGTAATGATTTATATGTTGATGATTCAGAGCGCTAGGATTCTCGTACCAGCTGTTTGGTGATCCCCAGTTCTTTCGGGGCATTATCATTACTTTACGATCTTCGATATTTTCAGACAACCAATGTTTTCAGTATTTCATTAGAGGCTTCATAGACTAGAGTAACAATTAGACAAAGTCACAGGCTTTTCACATTAAGCTATGTTGGCTACAAATATGTTTCAGAATTGTATTAGTATTTCCGCATTTTGATTTATATCATCCAGAATTTTCAGTATATCAGCATGTGTTAGTTTATTTTCTGCATTCAGTATGTTATGATACCACATGTTGATTCAGCCAGCCAGTTGGTTCGCTCGATCACATGTAGTCAGGCACCGAGTGCTGTGTTACGTCCAGGCCCAGGTTCGGGGCGTGAAAAAGCTTGGTATCAGAGCACTAGGTTCAAGAGTCCTAGGGAGTCTATGAAGCCGTGTCCAGTTGAGTTTCCTTATATGTGTGTACCGGCCACTCATATAAACGGTTAACTACTAGGACATTCAAGATTGTCTCACTTCTTTCTACTCTAGATCGTGCCATGAAGCTTAGAGAAATAGTTAACCTTCTCTTCCTATCAAATTCCATACATATCGAATGCCCAAGCAGCAGGCAAGAAAAGTATAAGGTTCTAGAAAGGATGATTTGCCTATTGTGGTATTACCATGGAGTACATGTTAGTAACAAATGAGATTTGAGAGGATGTTGAAAGTAGGATGTAATGGATAGTAGTACAGATTAGAGCATAACCAAGTCAGAAAGTACAAAAGTAGTTATCATGTTTTATGGTTATCAGTTTATCTTATTACCAGTTATGCAGTCTTTCAGTTAGTAGGTTTATGGTTATTTTGTATGTCAGTTGTTTGTTATTCAGTTACCAGACCTCCAATTTTTAGTGTATCAAAATTTCTGGAGACTTTTGAGTATACAGTGATGCATATGGATGCTCAAAGAAAATGTAAGTAACTGTGATTATAGCAAGATCTTTGCATGTTTTAGGGATTAAGAACCAAGACTCACCGGATGGTGCATGAAGTGATTATCAGATGTGTATGGCAGTGTATTCGCATGTCAGACCTCATAGTATAACAGGTTAAGAATTCATCCGCAGTAGACATAGAATATATCACTATAGTTTTGGATAGAAAATAGCCTAAGGGAAATATATCTAATAATAATACGATGTATGAAATGAGAACCAAGAGCAGGTGACATTGAATTTTAGGAAATGATTTTAAGTTGGTTAGACTTATTCAAATCAGAACTAGAAAGTACCATGTTAGTGAATTTGTATATGAAGTGGCTATTATTGTGAGATAAAAGATATGACAGTCCCCCCTTCACATGATGTGACTATGTGTTTAGGCCGGAGGTTTATAGTCTGAAGTGATTTTGAAGTGTATAGAAAGTTTAGGGTTAGATATTCCAATTTTGTTTAAGACATATGAAATTTCTCTAAGTGTGATCCATGTACATAGTTCAAAAAGAATAATAGTGTACGACAAGTGAATATGGTCAGATGATGAGGGAAGTTAGGATAAACCTTATTCTTTACTTTAGTTATTCAAAGCAGAGCAAGAAAACATGACGCTAGCAGGTGGTTAGTAAAAGAATTGTAAATAAGTTTGAGTAAATACAGTGAATTAGCAATTTCAGCAAAGCTAGTAGAGGTAAGATTTGATTCACTTAGCCGGATCAACTCGAGTGAGTGGATGATAGTTTGAATACTAAACATGTGTTAGAACCCAAAGAGTTTAAGTCAAACCCGAAGTACAGTGACAGTGGAAAAAAAATAGCTAGTAGTAAAAGAGCAAGAGTAGAAGAATAGCTTTTAGAAATTATTGAAATGTGGTTTCTCTAAGATTGACAGTGTGACCGGAGTTAGATTATTAAGATTGTGTATGATAGTTGTGAATACATTAGCTTTCCGTCATGTGAATAATTTAGTTTTTCCTAGATCAGAAGTAAGTTGGAAGATGAGTCGTTATTGTGGTAGAATGGAAAGAATTGCAGAAAATAAGGAGAGTTATTTGGATCCAAACAAAAAGAGAAGGATACACAAGTATAAGACCTTTGGTATAAGGGGTGATGTAAAAATTTTCAGTAAGTCCAGTTAGAGATTTGAAACCCAAATAGTTAGCATGGAATATGAAAAAGAAAATCAATTCGGTAATAAGGAAATTGTATAATTACCACAAGGAATAAGTCTAGCATGTGTAAGAAACATAAATTGAGTAGAATGATCACCGAGCTTAGTTATTGGTGATAAAATGATCATAGAAAAGCTATAAAATCATGCCTAGTTATGTATTACGAGGGCAGTGCTATTGCACGAGACCCTTCCGAGTAGTGGTCAGAGACTTAGCTCACAGCAAGACCATAAGTATTTTCAGGAAGTGCTTAAAAAGATAATCAAGTGTGGGAAGTATAGCTCATGAATGAGGTAGACAGGAGAACTATGTTGAAAGAATTTAATTGCTTAGCCAAGGTAAGAGTTTGACTTTCGGACACCAAGATGGTGGATTTAATGTCTAGAACAGGACCTGTTCCTCCTTAGTAGCCGAAGTGAAGGAGAAACAGTTTGATTATCCCTACTCATTGTAGCTGAAAGAGGGGATTCACATGCATAACGTGATGGCTTTTGAACAAGGGGGAATGATGGTATGTTGACGTACCAGGATATATTGCGTGTTCTAACCACAGATGGACTTAGCAAGGGAGGAAAATGATAGAAGTCCATATGTCCAGGTATTCTATCCACCCAGGTTCCCCAAACATGTATCATAATCTCCACGAGACTTATTGGTGGGACGACATGAAAAAGAAGGTTGCAGACTTTGTGGCCAAGTGTCTGAATTATCAGCAAGTGAAAGTCGAGCAGTAGAAAACCAAGTGTTTATCTCAGAACACACACATCTTTTAGTGGAGATGGCAAATATGGACCTTATAATAGGATTATTTCCTCATTTTGAATTGAAAGCATGATTTTTATAGGCGAAGTTGTAGATTGCTAATTAGTTGGTTCGAGGTTGGAGAAGTGGAAATTGTTGGGACCAAATTTGGTCAATCAGTCTATGGAGAAAGTCAAGTTGATGATTAGGTGTTTCTAAAAGTTTCGCCTATGAAAGGTGTTATAAGATTTGGAAAGAAAGGAAAGCTCAATCCTAGATACATCAGCCCATATATGATCCTATGAAGGATCGGGTAAGTAGCTTATGAGTTATAATTTCCACCATAATTAGCGGTTGTATACCAGTATTTCACGTGTCATGTTATAAAATTCAAGTTTCCAGTATTCATATCTCATGTCACGACATTTATGTTTCTAGTATTCAGATCTCATGTTAGAACATTCAAGCCAGTTCAGTACTCAGATACTCATGTCAGTCCAGTACTCGAATATTCATGCCAGCTTAGTACCCAAATATTAATGTCAGTTCAGTGATCATATGTTCACGTCAGTTCAATACTCGATTATTCGTGTGAGTTCAATATTTCAGATATCCATGTTAGTTCCGTATTCACATATTCATGGCAGATCAATATTCAGTCAATGAGTTCAGTTCAGTATCTGAACAGTTCAGTAATAATGTATTCATTATGTTTAGTATGCAAGTGTTAATGCAAGTTCATGGTTGCACCAGACCCGTTTAGGGTCCGGAGTTAGCAAAAGTTACTATCAGGACAATCATTCGAGGACGAATGATCCCAAGGGGGAGATAATGTAACACCCCGCACATTTCAGATTAGGTATGAATGAGTTAAAGGAGTAGTAAGGTTATATTTTGGACATATGAAGTACCATCGGGATGATTATGGGTGAAAATAGTTGTTTCAAAATCAAGATGGAAAGTAAGGTGCACAAGATTTGACAAAATCGACTAAGTTTGCAGAAGGTCCGTCTTCCAGCAGTTTTTAGTGAAACGGTGCAAGGAATTTTGGAAAACTCAAAGCATAAAAGTTGTAGGCCTTTGAAATAGCTTTCCAACGATATATTGTAGATCCCAAACAGAGCTCTTCTGACTAAATTACTAAAGACGTACCACCCAGTTATTTTGGCGGACAGTGAAGCGAGCTCGCTTCACCAAAGTAGACGCGGATTTTTTCTTCCCTTGAATGCAATGGACAGCGAAGTAAGGACACTTTGCTAGAGTAGACGCGCCCCAGTCCCAGCTCTTTTAAGCCAATTTTAGGGTTCATTTTTCATTATTTCTTTTGGACAAATTTTGGGGTCTTCTTCCACCCTCTCAAGACCTCCAACCCTTCCCATCTTCAAGGTAAGCAATCTCCATTAACTTGGTGTGAAATTTCATCATTCTTGCACTAATATTGATGAAATCTACTCATAAAATACATAGATCTTCAAGAAATTCATTCAAGTACTCAAAGGAGGGTTATACAATATTTCTTCCAAAAAGGTAATCCTCACCCTTATGTATGGATTTATTAAGGGAATATAAGTAAGAATAAGTATTGGAACTCTTAATATGGTGATTGGAAACTATAAGTTCCCAATTTAATTGCACAACTATTATAGAGATCGAAAGATGTTTATTTAATGGAACTTTATTGGTTAAGGGTATTGTTTACCTTATGGGTGATAATGAATAATGTTAATTATAACTATTTGAGACTTTAGAATTTATCTAGGAGCAAGAGAATGAGTTATTGGGTGTAGAGACACCATTAATAAGGACTATGAAGCTTTATGTCACCAAGTGTTTGAGAAAATGCTTAAGTGACTAAAATATGAGAATTATTGCTAATATGGAATCCCTTTGACTTGTATTAATATAGATTACAGTTGAAAGAGTTGGAGAATGTTGTATTACGCTCAAGGCCAGGAAGTTAAGGTATGTGAGGCTGACTCTCTATGTTTGGGAATGTTAATAATTCTCCCTACATTACGTTTCTTTTACCACGTTATCAATTGCCTTAGAAATATAGTTAAGCCTAGTTTCTTGAATAATTGTAGAACTTCTATTCTCTAGGTTCATAACTCGTTCACGACTTTCATTCTGAACGTTGTGAGCTCAGTTCATATTCAATATAGACTTGAGTTTGATGTCCCTTAGTCTCAGTATAGCTTACTCAGCATGTCGTAAACAGTTGTAGTTTCAGTGTTCATAATCAGTTCAAGAATACATGTCTCAGTCTAGTCCTATTCAGTATTCTAGTATCATGTAACTCAGTGTGATTCAGTATTTTATTATCATGTATTGCAGTTTTATTCAGTTCCTGAATGGCCTATTGGGCATAAAACCGTGTTGAACAACAAAATTACCATGGGTCAAAATGTGATTGATAAAATCTCTGACTTACAATAAGAATTATTTGTTCATAGAAATATTATATTTCACCAGTAATTCTGTGAGTTAAATTTTATTGGTTTGAGTTTGGTTCGTAGTCCAAAAGACACCAAACCTATTACATTTGGACATGCAAATCTAACAAGTCAATTCTTTCATTCCTTTATACTTATCTTATAAATTTTGAAAATATGTCGGGATTGTGGAAATATTTTCAAAATAAATGAGTCCAAGTGTTATGCCTTAAACCAAATGTCAATCTGCATGTAAAGAGTTTTTATATGTGACAAGCCTTCTAGAAGCTATGGACAAATGACTTATTTTGTCCAAGTGTCATCTTGCATGAAGGAAATTTGATAAGTAGTAGAACACTTATCTTGTGTAGAAGTTTTCCTTATGCCTATATATAGCCATAATTAAGCCATCATTCTTCAATCATCCAACACCAAGAAAAGCTAATCATTTGCAAAGAATAAATTCTTCTATCTTATTTCTCTCCTATACGTCCATCTCTTTCTAATTTCTTCTTATATAATATTTTGATTGGCATAAGATATTAGTTGCTCTTTCTCTTCCAACTTGCTGGATTTATTATTTAATTTTGTTGATTCCTGTATCATCTAAATAAATAGAGATGGACTTGTTTAATCGTGGGGAAACATTTCACATTGCTGAAATAGTTTCTTAGGAAAGTGCCGGGCACGACTCAAGCCAGTTGGTGTATTTCTGCTCACAAATTATTTTATTGCAGTATTATTATTATTGTTGTTATTTTCGATGTCATTTCCCTATAGTTTTTTCCCTGCCAAGATCTTAGTTAGGTCGAGGATGCAATTGTTTTCAAGTTCAAAAGAGTGTTGCAGGAGCAAGACCCAATCTAAATATAGCTGTTCTAGCCACTTCTGGAAGCTGTCAAAAAATGGAACTGGATTCAGTAGAAAAATGGTTCATTCTCTTTTTCTTCGTCAAGTTAGGAAATATGAGAAGAAGCACAAGATATGGTTTATATTGAAGAGAATGCCCTATTGTTTTGTGCTGAGGAAGTTTTCGATGGTCACCGAGTTAAATTGTGAGGATTTCCCAAAGAAGAAGAAGCTGGAGAAGATCCATAAGAATGGTGAGAAGTTCTGGGATAAACTACGAGGTAAAAAACATAGCGTCACTCCAGGAGGTTGATGCAATTGATGAACAGGTGACAATTGACCGAGGAGAAGTTTAATGCATGTGATAACTTAAAAGGGAAAACTACCCTATATACCTATCTAATTAAAAATATTTACCCGTAATTACCCATTTTAAAAACAACTACAACAAATACCTATTCTATTACAACTAATTACCCGCCATTCAATTCTCCCTTGCGGTGGACATATTTAATTTAAGCAGCAAAAATGTTAATCCTAAAAGGAAGCCAAAGAATAATTAATTTTTTTCAACAGTGGGTAGTGTTATTTTTAATTTGTAACATAATTTATTTTATCTTCTAAAAGTAAAACAAAAATAATATGTACTATATAACTAAAGTTTGAATTTTCATGTGTGTTGAAATGTTTGCTGTTGGAGTTTATTGGGTATTGTTCTTTGATTATGATATTAATGCTACTTTTCAAATATTTTATTATACAAAAATTTAAATCCACCATTGAAGGAGCTTGAAGCTTGAAACTCATAACTTGGTTTGTTTGAGTTTTTAATTGTTTTGATCTGATCCTATATTGGTTTGTTTGGAAAGTTGATTGGAGGTTGTAGATAAAGTTTTAGTCAATTTGGTGGAGATTTTGTAGTAGATTTTAGAAGTTTGGGTTGAAATATAGTTGAACAAGTGAAGAAGACGAATTTGTATTGTATACTCAAATAGTATACAAATATACCATTTTGGTATACAATTCATTCCAACTATATACCCTATTAGTATAGCTATATACTATATTGGTATCATATGCTAGTTGAATCATTTTTTAGTTGTATTAGCTGCATTTATTAGTACAATATTTGATTTTCTTTTAATAATAGTAATATAGTACAATATCTTGAAATACTTTATTATATTAATATGCGGTACACTATTTTTTTATTTTTCTCTTTATGCATGTGTTATGTAATAGTAGTATAGTCATATAGTTGCCGGGAATTAACCAGTAAAACTGTATACCATGTTGGTATAGTTATATACCATATTGGTATCATATGGTAGTTTGAACATTTTTTTTTTGTTGTCTTGGCTGCATTTTTAAGTGAATTCTATTCTGAAATTATTTATATGAACGTGATTTGCAGTGCTGGAATTTTCTTGTGCTGATGGATATAGATTATGTAATAGTTTTTATAATTATAGGCAATTATTGGAACGACCCATACAACTATATACCATGTTCGTATATGGAATGAGCAAGTTGCTTTGCGAATATTTAGCTTGCAATGAGAGCATGTAATTTTCTCATACTATTATTGTTTCCTTTAATGTTTTGCTACAGTAGTATAGCCACAGATAGTTGTAGCAATATTCTAGAGCAATCATATACTCTGTTGGTATACATGTATACCATATTGGTATCATATGGTACTAGAAGTCTTTTTTGCTACTTACATTTTTATTGTATTTTTTAATATTTTATTATTATTTCTATTCTAACTAGTATATATGGAGATTTAGTGGCCGTAGATTATGTTTTCTTGCTCCATCACTGGTTGGTGTTACTGCTAATGGTAGAGTATGTACTGATATTTATAGGGAAGGAGATCAAGCTTTGCATGGCAATCACGTGAAATTAAAAAAGGAACAAGAAATAAAGAAAAAAATAAAAATAAAAAAAATAAAGAAGGAGTCAAATTTGAGTGTGAAATAAGTTATGGTAAAAATAACAATAATACAATTTAGGCAAAAATAAATTAATAAAAGAGAAAAAAGAAAAAAATAGGAAGAAAAAGAGAAAAAAGAAAAGGAGAAAAGAAAGAAAAAAAGGAAAAAAAGAAAAGAATCATAGAAATAAAAAAGAATTGGAGAATAAAGAAAAAATTCCCCACAAAAACTAATATGGATAGGAAATATAATTAGTTTATGGGTATAGTAAAATAAATGGGTAGGCAAGGGTAAATAGTTTTGTTTTTATGGGTAAATGTGTTAAACTCCCAACTTAAAAGGAGTGGATAAAAAAGCTTTACATTGCTGCTTGTTTTATTCTATATTACCAAGGGATCGTTTGGTAGGACGTATTAGAAACAATAATGCAAACATTAGCTCTATGAATTACAACAACAACAACAACAACAATCCAGTAAAATCCCACAAGTGGGGTCTGGGGAGGGTAGTGTGTACGCAGACCTTATCCCTACCCCAAGAGGGCAGAGAGGCTGTTTCCGAAAGACCCTCGGCTCAATATAATAAAAAAGACAAAAAAAAAGACAAAAGAAAAGAGTATTAGATTCACCGTATGAATTACTTATACCAAATAAGGTATATGAATTACTTATACCTTATTTGGTTTATTTTTTTAACCTATGTATAACTAATCATACTTGGAATTATCCTATGCTAAGTAATGCATAGAAAACCATGACATTAGTAATACCAAGGCTATTAATGCATGCATTAGTATAGTTAAAGATAAAATTGTCCTTAAAGTCCCTTAAAGCCAGAGAATATTGTGAGTATTTTTGTAAACAACTATTTTTCTTAAAAATTATACAATGTATTATAATTTTAATACACCACACCAAAAAGTAGATAAAAAATAATATCTGCATAACTAATACTTGCATTACTAACACATACATTACTAATCCATATATTACTAATACATCTTATTCTGCACTATTCTAATATACCCTCCCAAACGACCCCTAAGCTTTATATTGCTGCTTGAAAAGAAGTAAATATACGAGTACAAAAGAAGCAGCAATATAATGCTCTTTTATCCACTTCTTTTCAAGCTATCACGTACCAACAAGATAGGTGTGAACAAACCACATCAATAACACTTAAACTTTTCTTTCTTGGTCAATTGATGTATGTCCATCAATTGCATCAACCTCCTCGGCGTAACTCCTTGTTTAATATAAAGAAGGTAAATATTAAGAA
Organism: Nicotiana glauca; assembly: GCA_026770625.1. Lineage (NCBI taxonomy): Eukaryota > Viridiplantae > Streptophyta > Magnoliopsida > Solanales > Solanaceae > Nicotiana > Nicotiana glauca. The sequence goes on from MU738230.1 coordinate 29,460, forward strand.
ATTGTTGGGTTTTTTGTATTTAATATATATTAAATACATAAAAGAGAGTAAATGGGAAATGGAGGGAATGAAATTTTTGAGTGAAATTTTAAGTTTTCCTCCCTTGGTAAATGGACATTGTCCCATATTGGAAGAGGAAGAGGTTTTTAATGGGTATATAAGCAATTTCTCTTCTTCTAGCTCTTAAAAAGTTGAGAAGAAGGCAAGTCTCGCGCCGCCGTCGTCGTCGCTCGGCTCGGCTTCGGCTTCGGTCAAATGATTAATTGATTAACTTTTTGGACCAAATTTATTTGTTAATAGTAAAATATTAACAGAAATATTATTTAATATTTATTATAATAACAGAATATTAATATTAAATCCAATCCATTTTTCTATTTTGGTAACAGAATATTAACTACCATTTATGTAATGACATTTATGCTGTGGCCGTTTTGCATAAACAATCATTTTGAAGAGTTGCACCTCTTCAGATTTCAGCCCAACTTTGGCTATAAATATAACACTATTCTGCTCAGAATTTTACTATAATTTTCTGAGTTTCTCCTCCCTTTTCTGCATACTTTTAGCATCAAACAAAATAACACTAAGTGTGATTTGCTACCGAACTTTGTGTTCGCTAAAACACTGAGGTGTGAAGTACCACTACACCAGTGTGTAATTGGTTATATCCTGGGAGGAAATAATCAATAACCTTGGGTAATAGGAGGGGATTAAATTCCTTAAGGAAACACTGTGAATTCAGTGGGCTCGAATTGGTTTTCTGTTTATGTTCATTTCTGTTTATGTTCATTTATATTTCCAGAATTATATTACAAGTACAGTATACTAACAAACTTAAGAAATTTAACGTATATTCTGTATTTGTACTTACTATTTTTGGAGAGTAAAACCTTTGTGGTTTTGTACTCTATTGGAGATTAAAATCTACGTGATTTTAACATTTGTGTCATTCTTTTACAGAAATGACTAATGATAATGTGAACCAAGTTGTTCCAACGATGACTGCCAATGCCTCAACGAGCCGAACAACACCGGCAGCATTGGCACCGACAGAGAAACCTGAAAAATTTTCGGGATTGATTTCAAGCGCTGATAGCAAAAGGTGTTCTTCCATTTGACTACTCTAAGTCTCCAAAAGTTCATGAAGGAAGGTGTTCCTGTGCTACCCGATGAAACTCCAGAAACTGAATGCTTTCTCGTGATTGAGGCGTGGAAGCATTCAGATTCTTTGTGCAAGAATAATATTCTAAGTGGGATGGAGGATGCTTTGTATAACATTTACAGTAGCGTGGAAACATCAAAAGAATTGTGGACTGCGCTTGAAAAGAAATACAAAACCGAAGATGTCGGGTTGAAAAAGTTTGTTGCTGCAAAGTTTTTGGACTACAAAATGGTAGATAGCAAGTCTGTTATTACCCAAGTCCAGGAATTGCAGGTGATTATTCACGATCTCCTTGCTGAAGGTATAAATCAAATTAATATTGGTGTTAAAAGTAGTAGTCTTAGTATTTTTACTAACAGAAATTTCATTGAAGGTCTTGTCATCAATGAAGCATTCCAAGTAGCAGCGATGATTGAGAAGTTGCCTCCATTGTGGAACGACTTCAAAAACTACTTGAAACACAAACGCAACGAGATGTCCCTTGAAGATCTCATTGTTCGGTTGAGAATCGAAGAGAACAACGTCCTTCATGTCCCCGAGATTAGGAAGAATTTAGTCTCTACTGGACTTTTTGTTAAGAATGGTTTTAAATATGTTTTTGTTTTCGATAAGGCTGTAATAAGTAAGAATGAAATGTTTCTAGGAAAAGGTTACCTCACTGAGGGCCTTTTCAAGATGAATGTAATGGTTGTTAAAAATAATAATAAAATTTCAGCTTCGTCTTACTTACTCGAGTCAAATGATTTATGGCATATACGTTTGTGTCATGTCAATTATAAAACCTTATGGAAAATGATTAATTTGGAAGTATTGCCTAAGTTTGAATGTGACAAATCAAAATGTCAAGTATGTGTGGAATATAAGTATGTTAAACATCCTTATAAGTCAATTTAAAGGAACTCAAATCCTTTAGACTTAATTCACACAAATATTTGTGACATAAAATCAAAACCATCTCGCGGTGGAAAGAAGTATTTCATAACTTTTATTGACGATAGTACTTGANCTCACAAAACTTGTGGGGAGAAGCCGTTGTCGATGCCCCCTTTTTCTCGCGAAATCGGGTTTATGACATTTGGGCGGACTTCTCGTTTCCTTTTGGGAATTGGGTTTAAAGAGTCGCCACCTAATGATTAAGTGCATTAGGACTCTAAGAAGAAATTTGATTTAGAAAACCAGAGATTGGGTAAGGGCTTGAAATTATCTCGAGGGGAAGGTATTAGGCACCCCTCAAGATCCACTAGTGTGGTTCCCGGTCATGCTATAATTGTGACTTTAAGTGGAAATGACAAGTGAACAAGCAAGAATTGCAATTACGAGATAGGTTTCATATAACGGTTGCAAGTAACTGAAGTAAAAGAAGCTGAAGTTTGGGAAGAAAGCAGTTTTAAAAGTTTTGAAAATAACCAAGTAAAAGGGAGGGGTTTTCACATAATTGATGCAAGTAATTGGAGTAAAAGAGGTTAAAGAAGCTAAAAATTGAACATTTTTTTTTAAAATTCCGAAAAATAAACAAGTAAAGGGAAGGGGGTCCTAGGTTTATAAATAATATGAATCACCCCACACAATACTCGGTAACCATTTATACACGTGGTATTATCGCGTGATCATCATATCCATATTCTACCCTTCCCACCCCGCTAAGGTATTTAAAATGCGCGTGTTGGTCACAAAGCTTATTGCGTGCTATTACTCTTCCCATTCTATAAGTCCTGGAGGGTGTTTAGGACTACTAATCCTACAAGGTAAGTACTAGGCTGAACCCCTAGATTTTAAAGGATAAAATTCTAAATGACAAGTAGAGAAACAGTTAGGACTTGCACATATGGGGTACACGTTAACAGTTATATGGCTCATATATCCCTCCACAAATAAGGCATGTAAATAGCACATTTCAAACACAATGAAAGTCTCAGATTCAGAAACTAAACATGAGTTCTAGATGTGAAAACAGTGGTAAACAGCAGGTTTTAATAAATTCCAGAAAAATGACTGATTGGTTTGAAAGCCATTTTTGTAATAAACAGGCGGTGCATAAATAATTGATTTTTTGATTTTAGCAAACATTAGGCCTAGGGTTTGCCTAGGTGTCTTATTTTTACGAAATCAATGAAATGCAGGTCTTTAAACTTGGTTTTAAAAGACATGTGATGAGAATGAAAATCCTATAGGCATGGTGTCTAAGAATGCAAAGACATCATATTGAAGATGTATCCAGTTTTAGGGTTTTAAGAAGAGAATGCAGAAAAACGTTTTTAGTTTTTGCAACACATTTTCAACAGGATTATTAACTACCCAAAAGATACAGGAGTTCGATTTTATTTAATTATTGGGCCTAACACATGCTTTCTAGGCGTCCAATTGAGTACTTAGCCCAAACTTTAAAATATAGGCATGCTAAAAATAGATCCTAAAATATGTGATTTCTGATGCAAATAACGATAATACACCTAAGAACAAGATATCTACATATGAGTTGCATGAGGAGACAACATTTAGAAAAAAAGTTATTTGGCATTATTTCTAATGAACCATGTAGTTAACATCGTTAATATCTAGCGTGGATCCCTAAATGAACATGGATGTGATGAGATGCATATATGAATAGACCTAAGAAAACATGATATCTAATGCAAACATGTACTACGCAGGATCTCTATTGGGCACAGAGGTGAAGTAAATCCTAAAGCATGTTTATACCCAAAATTATACTAAGCATGCATTATTCCCACCCTTTTCACTATCCAGCTCTGAAGTGTTCTACAAATAATTATTACAGACCAATATTGCCTAAATTGCACAACTGAATAAAAGAAAAATCAAGAAGCTATACTATAGAAGGCCTAATAGTAGACCCAAAATACCAGATCCACTTGCCATATGCCATGGACTTCCAACCCAAGTGTGTCATAGTATCTAAGGACCTTAGAATATCCTGGATAGTGCTCACACCCAGGCACCCTAGCCAGGGATGAGTAAGTGCATTGTAGAAGTCCAGCCTTGTGTGTTAGAGTTCAATGGTTACTCAGAGGTCCCCAAGGAAGTGCTCACTCGAAAGGGGCAGAACCTAGAGTCTAAAAGTAGTGAAGAGGTGCTTGGAGTTTAAAGAGAATCTAAGTTGAAAAGAGTAATTAGACAACAACTTTGAAAAGATGATTTCAAAAAATGATGAAGGATTTTGGTAAAACAGTTTATCACATAGAGAGGCAATACAACTGCAGCCAGCATGTAAAGAACTCATGAAAGAGAAAACACAAAAGAGGTAAGGGATTGGGGATAGATAACTTTGATATCAGCATTTAGATAGAGTTATAGTTATCACATAGTTACCACATTGTTACCACATAATAGAATAGATTAATAGAATCAGGATTACATAATACTTAAGCAGCAGGAGAGGCAGGTTTTAAGCACATAATGAGAGAAAGTAACAACAATCAGGTCAGAGTGAGAAACAACAACCCATGAACACATAAGCATACTAGAGTCTTAGAATGAACTGGAGACATATCAGACTCAAAGAAAGGGAGGGATATGGGTGTATTACTGACATAATTACAAGGAACCATATGGAAAACAAGATACACATTCAGACTTAACAAAGGGGAAGACATGATAGAGGTTAAGCTAGTTACATGGTAACAGTGGAACCAAAGTATGAAACACATAAGGAATAGTAAGTAAGTAAACAAAAACTGGAGCATATTGTGCGTATATGTTATAAAGCTAAATAAGAAAAACATACCAGTTAGAGAATAAAGAACAACAAAGTGTTGGAGATAGCACAGCAGTAGCAGTATGCAGGACAAGAAGAGCAACAATAGAACAGTAATATGCAGAATGAGAACAGCAGTAGTATGCAAAAGCACAAGAACAGTAGAGACTACTCAGTCTTGGTTGCGTTTGTGTGATCAGTGACCTCAATGTCAATTATTGTGTGTGTATGCCAGTGTCTTTGTTCGTGTGAATCTCAGTGTGTTTGTAAAGAGGAAAGACATGTCTTTATATAGTTTTGAAAACAAGCAGTACATAGTCAAAGAGTGCACAAACACGGAAATAGAAATCTATTAGTCTCAATTAAGACAACTGGACTCCTTTAATTAAGGAGTCTAGTTCAAACGATTAGTCAAGGCAGAATAAGGAAAAGAAATCAGTTCAGTAAGGCTGATTGGGGCAAAGAAACCACATAATGCATAAACAAGGCCAAATACATAGTGGGTAATTAAGGAATGTTGAAATAATAGTGTATTTATAAAGTAAAAATGGGGCATCAGTTTGAAAATCAACCAAGAGGATACCTGATCCAATTGTAATCACAGGGAATCCAAAGTAGTTAAGGAAAGCATCACATAAATATAGAAATAATTCAAAAATTGGTAAAGAATTACAGAAGGAATACACAAGATCATGTATTTAAGAAAAACATCACAAGCATGGGATTTTTACGCAAAAGGATCATCACAAATCGTCAAGTAAACAACAAGTAGGGTAAAGGTCGGAATTATCAAGCATTTAAATAGCGGTCACATGATTAACGGGAAGAGATATTCATAGAAATCAACTGGAAAAGGTCATACTAGTGAATTAAACAGGAGTCACAGAGAACACATGATTGCACACAATTAAGTAACAAATGGATACACATAATAAAGATTAACCTAAAAATTGGGGTTTCAGCATAACAATCAACGCAACAAGGAAGCATAAAATAATTGCTTAAACACAGTAGAGATGTTTAAAAAAAATCAAAGGAAAACTGTTTGGAGAACAGGGTCGAGAAACCCTAGTTCTTGAAATTGTTAAAAATAGAATTTTTCGGAGAAAAACATGAAGAAACTTCATAGCACTATAAATATAGAATGTATCTTTAAAAAACCCAAAAATACAGAGGACTAGGGTTTCGTCGAACCTAGAAAAAAGGGCAAACCTCATGAACGACATATATTTAGCTGGAGAGACTGTAAACTTACTCAAACGACCGGGGGTTGGCCGAAAAATGTCAAGAGACCCAAGGAGGTGACTGAACCGCTCCAGGTTCACCTAAAGAGCCTAGGATATCACTGAGTGGTTGAGAAACGGGTAGATGACCAAGATATAGTGAAGAGCCATAGGTTTCAGTGAGAAAATCGGTCGGAGGAGGTGAACAGACCGCGTTGGAGGGGAGAAGCCAATGGGGCTTCTAGAGAGTAACAGAGAGATAGAGAGAGAATGAGAGATAGGGAGAGATGAGGATTCTCGAAAATAAGACGGGGGAGAAGGGGGGTAGGTGAGGGTTTAATTATGGAAAGGGGGATCTGGGTCATCGATCTTATTTGATCAACGACTTAGATTAGTTCAGAACTGGGCTGGGTTAATTTAGGGATTGGGCTGGTCTGGTTCGAGAATGAGATTGGGTCAATTAGGGTATCAATTTGGCTACAATTAAAATGCAAATGAGGCTAGTTTTTTTCTTTTATTTTATAAAAATAGTAAACATGATTTTGAAATTAAATTAAAAGTACTGAATCAGTAACTAATGTATCAATGTTAATTTAAAAATATTGGCACCAATTTCATAATTAGAAAATGCTATTAAATCTTAAAATAGGCTAGAATTGCAATTATATGCAATTTAGCTTTAAAAATACCAAATAAATTTTAAAAAATATATAAAAATTACCTTAACTATATTTTGGTATAAATATGGGAATAAAATAAATTATTCACCAAAATTGATGATTACGAGAATAATTATTGATTTTATACTCCTAAAATGGATAATAAATTGATTTTAAAAACCTTTTAAAAATTGAGAAACTACTAAAACTCTTGGGAATGATTATATATGAATATATATATATATATATATATATATATATATATATATATATATATATATATATATATATTATATTGAAAGTATTTTGTATATATGAAAATATACAGGAAAAAATTGGATATCAACAACTGCCCCTCTTTACCCGGGAATGATGAAAGAGTTATCGGGTAATGATATGATGGCCAATTTGACCGAACACAACGGTTTG